>PVIA01004458.1:0-138576 GCA_004024845.1 Tonatia bakeri
CTTTGAACTGTGCATCTGATAGTTCGGCTATCTCTTGGTCACTTAAAAAAATTGGTTCTGAGGCTTTCAAATCTGTTTGAGCCATCTTTTTTATTTTCCTTTGGTTTGGTTGCGGCTGTTTCATAAGGGTAGCAGAGCCTTAGGCGTTCACCAGGGCAGGGCACCCCAGTTGCTGGGTTGTGATGTTGTATGTGGGGCCGGGGTCTGAGAGGGAACAATGGCACCTGCTCCACTCTCTCTAGGACTTCTGTCCCCTCCACTGCCTCCCACCAGCAAATTGGGCCCTTCCTGTGCTGGCTCCCAGGTGGGTGGGCTTGTGTGCCTTCTCAGACTCTGTGGGTTTCCCCAAGAAGTCTCCTGTGAGGCTGAGAGAGTCTCCCAGCCTCAGCTCCCAGACGGAGCTCTTAAGCTTTGAAATGCGGCAGCGCTGCCCATTTTCACTGCCCGTTTTTGCTTAGTTTGCTTGCGAATGTGTGGCTGCGGACAGCCAGCTGCCTTGAGCCCCTCACTGGGTCTGCTAGTCACCTCCCGAGCCCAGGGTCCGCCACTGGTCCATCTGCTGCCGTCTGCGCCCCGAGCGCCCACACCCGTGCCGGCCAGCCAGCGTTTCTTCCTGCTGGGACCCCTCCACCCCTCTCCACAGGCCTCCGACTCTGCCGCTCCTTACCGGTCTGGATGTACTGGAGTCTGACTTCCGTTCAGTTCATTTCCCTCTGTTCTGGCTGTTTTCTTGTTTCTCAATTTTTGTTGTCCTTAGTTTTGGTTGCTCGAGGAGGCACAATGTGACTGCTTATGCCTCCATCTTGGCCGGAACTCCAATTCCTCTCTTTTTCTGACAATACAAATCCAACCTGCTGACAAATTCTATTGATTCTGCCTTTAAAATATATCCAGAACACAACATTTTCTCCTATTTCAGGGATTCATCCTTGGTCCAAGCCGCCATCAAGTCTTACCTACATTATTACAATAGCTCTGCCCTAATTTCAAAGATTCTATCCTTCCTTGCTCACTGTATTAGTCAGGATTCCACAGAGAAATAGAACCAATAGATGATATAGGTGTAAGCAGAGATAGATAGATAGATAGATAGATAGATAGATAGGTAGATAGATAGATAGATAGAGAAATAGGCAGAGATAGAGTTTGATTTATTAAAAAGAATTGGTTCATGAATTATGGATGCTGACAAGTTCCAATATTTGCTTTCAGCAAGCTGGAGACTCTGGAGAGCCATAGTGTAGTTCTAGTCCAGGACCAAGGGCCTAAGTACCAGGAAAGCTAATGATGTAGTTCCAGTCTAAATGTCAGAAGGCTCAAGGCCCAGAAAGAACTGACATTTTAGTTTTATTTCAAAGCAAGAAAAACACCAATGCCCCTACTCAAAGATAGCCAGGTATTAAAAGTGCCCTCTTATTTAAAAAAGAATCAGCCTTCTGATCTATCCATGTCTTCAAATGATTGGATGAAGCCCACCCACACTACAGAGGCCAATCTGTTTTATTCAGTCTGTCAATTTAATGTTGATTAATCCAAAAACACTTTCACAGAAACACTCAGAACAATGTTGGACCAAATATTTAGGCTGGTACCCTGTGGCCCATTCATGTGGTCATATTAAGATTAATCATTATACCCACTATAATCAGTGCTAGTTTTAACAACACAGGTCATTCTGTTCAAACAAAATCCAGATCATGCTACTCTGCAAATTCTTCATTGGCTTCCCATCCCCTTATAACAACTTATCAGACTCTTCCTAATTTATAACTCCCTACTCCTCTTTTTCTCTCTGGTTTCACTTCTAACAACTCTTCCTTGTTTTTGCTTTTGCTGTTCCTCTCCCTGGATTGCTCTTCCCCTCAGATATCTGTCAGGCTCACTAACTTCTAGCAAGTCTTTGTGCTAATATTACCTTCTCACTAAGATCTTCCCCAATCATGCTATCAAAAATTGAGCCTCTGACTCCAATACTTTCTGTTTCCCTCCCTGCTTGAAAATTTTCCCATGGTGTTTATTACCAACAAACTTTCTATTTAATTTACATTTATCCCATGTTCTTCTTTCTGTCACTGGAAGATAAACCATGAGAGCAGAGAATTTTGTTTGCTTTATTCACTGTAATATCACCGGTGCTTAGAAAATTCATTAAGCACAGAAAATGTTTAATAAATATTTGTGAATGAATGCACAGGGGGAACCCAAGAAACTGGAATTATCTTCTGGAGGGCAGGCCCTTTGTAGTACCAGCTTCTCCACAAGTAGTGTGTCCTAGGAACTCATCTGAGTCAGTGTACCAACTGGCATTGCTGTGAGAGGCTGTGTTCAGCTTCAGTAAATTTTTTTAAAGATTGTTTCAACATATTTGCCCATTTCATGATGGGTGATTTATGAAAGCCCCTGCCCACACCATGCTGAGTGTACAGCAGTTTTTGAACAAAAATGGCATGACCCCTGTACCCCACCCTCTCTATTCACCAGACCTCACCCCCATTGACTTGTTTTTCATTTCCCCAGATGCAAAAAGGCCTCAGAGGGAAATGTTTTGCCAACATGGAAGAAGTGAAACAAAAAACAGTAGAACTACTAAATGACATCAAAATCAACAAGTTCAAAAACTGTTCTGAGCAGTGGACAAGAGTGTCTCAATAGGTGTATTGCATCAGATGGAGAGTACTTTGAAGGTGACTGAAATTTAAACATGGAAGAATAAATACACAATTTTTTATAAATAAATTCTGGGGGGTGGTGGTTGGGTCCCCTGTCATATGCTTTTCATATTTACATATAACTTATGAAGTTATGTTTCATTGTGAACATGTTAAAAATCTGACTTTTTTCCTGACTTCTAATAACCTTCCTACCTACATACAGAAAGACTATAAAAGTGGGTGTGTGTGTAATTAAATATATATAATTACACACACACACACACACACATATATATAATTTCTCAAATAGGAGCCCCTGCTCTGTTCATATTCTTAGGTAAGTACTCAGTGGAAGCCTTGCAACTTTTTATAAGAAATGCCTATGAAATGTTTCAAATCAGCTGGAACAGAGACACTAGGTCTGGGATTTTAAAATATTTCTCACTGTGTCCAAGAGGCTATTTCTATGTTAATTTTTTTCAACTCTTTGATCAGCATTACTTTGCTAATATATTTGAAAATTACCCTTAGGCAAGGAATATAAAAAAGAGAGTGAATTCCCCATTTTAGTAGAAAAGGATCACTTTGAAGCTGTCCCAAAAATTCAAATCCAACATGAAAATACATAGAATTGGTGTGCTCATTAAGTAATCAATAATACTATTTCTTTAGACATGTAAGTAATTTTTTTCCATTTAGTCCATTGGATAACATTTAATAATAATAACTTATGGTTGAAAACAAGTTTGCTCAGTTTCGCTTTTCTGCTTAAACTGTCCCTACCATTGAGGCCTAGCACACAAGGTAATTGTCTTAATAACCCATCATCTACAATTAAAATAATCTCTTTTAGTCATTCCTAATCCAGACATTTAAGTTACCTATAACTATTGAGTCAACTAAGTTTCAAGAGGTCCACCAAGAAGGAAAGAAATTGATATCTATTACTTGCCTACGTTGTATTAGCCTCTAGGCAAGTGTGTGTGTGTGTGTGTGTGTGTGTGTGTGCAATTCCTTATACAAGGCCCATGAGATAGGCAACGCTATCTCCATTTCCACAAGTGAAAAAATTTTACCAACGTGTCATGGCTAGTCAATGAAAAAAGATGATAGTAATTTCTACATCTGTAACCCTTTCTTGCTTTGTTGTTTTCACATAGACTTAGAAGATTATAGCAAATAAGTATGAGATTAACTGTGTCAATGACCTAAAGCTAAATCTTTAAATCAAAAAGTTTAAAGTGGGAAAATTTATTACCCAACTTATGCGTATTTAAATATGCATGACTCTGATGGCCACAAGTACTGTGCAAGTGACTGGATGTGAGCCACAATGAGAAGATAAAGTATAAGATAAATTTCTGTAAATGTCAAGGGAATTTAATTTTTTTGAAAAATACTTCCACCAAGAACATAAATCATAGGTAGAAATTTATGGGCCAGTCAGTAGATATTTCCAAACAGGAAAGTAATCCCTTCGGCAATTAGGGAATGCGTTTAGGGAACTAGTTCGATGTGTCTGACCATATTTGCAACAATGCCCTGAAGGTCCTCCTCATCATTATTGATCCTAATGATTCACTCTGTTCAATTCTATTACCTAAATACATAGCATATTTATTTCTGTATATGCAATTCAATGAAAAGATGCAAATATGATGAGAGAATTACCAAAATGATTTTTCCAATTCTGGCATCTGGTTTTAACATTGTAATTACAGCTTAATAAGAAGAGCCACCATTGAACAAGTGCTAACATCCCACTGGGTTTTTTTTTATACTCTCTCTAATGCTAGTGATGATCTTGCAAGGTTAGAATGAATTACAGTCTATTTTACAAATGGAAAAACTGAGGCTTAAAAAATGGGATAACTTGCTGAAGTTGTCACACAGCTAAGAAATGGCAAAGCAGGCATGCAGAACCCAGTTCTCTGGGCATACTTTCCATTTACCCCATGGCATAACATGAGTAAAATGTATCTCATTTAATAAGTATAGTCAATCATTTCTACAGTAGTGAAACCTCATCTTGAATTTGTGCCCAAGTGAATTCCCGGCTCTCATAGAATTTCAAATAACAGTCAGCATTTGATTTTCCAGCAGCACCCCCCTTCTCCCATTCACTTCTAAATGTCATTGGGCATCATTTGTAATTTAAATAAATTTATATGCTCTTTCCAAACTTTCACAAAAATCTCATTAGGAAGTTGAAGGCACTTTGTTCTGTTGCAAACATTACCAAAGTTGCTGGCTTAAAGAAATGAATATTTTATTATATTTTATTTTATTATTTCTGCTTTTTTCACTAAGAACCTTTATTTTACTCCATATCAAACTGAAAGAGCAATTAAAATAAAAATGTTTTCAATTAATAAAACACTTTTATATCAGTCACACTGACTAATAGAGAGAAGAGTGAAATCCCTGAGGAATTGCCAACAATGAAGAAAGCACTTAGAATGTTCCGTGTTCAAAAGAAAATTTCCTGGCACTGTTCAATTTGGGGAAGTCAATGGTCCTTTGCAAAATTCAATTTTCAAAAGGATATCCAATTGTTGCCAGTTCCCTGTCATGCCAAGAAGATGCTACTTTTGATAGCACCTTACATTAAAACAGGGGAAACAATAAATCTTCTTTCAATCAATTTGCCCGTAGTTCTGCGAAAGCTATTGCACAGAGCAATAGAGGAAAATGTTTGTTTTGTGGCAACAGAATTTTATGATATACTGAATAAGTACCAGTCTATTTTAATTTGTCATTAAAATGAACCACTTTCTCCATGTGCTAATGTTGTACAAAAGGTACATAATCTCCCTGCTATTTGTGCGTGACAAAAAAGACCTCAATTTTTGTGAACAGGTAAGGTTGACACTTTAAGATTCCAGGATCTAGCAAGGATAAGATTCTCTGTGAAGACCCAGGACTGAGGACTGGCTTTGCAACTCTAAATTTCTCTTCAGGAATAGAGTCAAAATTCTATATTTCATTGATTCTAGAATGTACTCTTTTTTGCACACTTTAATGTCTAAAATTCAAATTGGATTGACCATTAACTATTGCAAGTTAACTGTTAATTCACCCCCATCTGACTTTCTTAGTGGTACATAAAATAATGGTATGTTTTACAACAGATGTTTCTTCATTAAATTGAATACATTACTGTGTAGTGCAGTCCACATAGTGAGCCATATAAAAACAAATCTGACATTTTAAACCCTGGTAATTTTCCCAGCTTAAAAGATGCCAGCAAAAATACTTGGTGTCTTAAATTTCAACATGAGCATCACAGCCTCAGGAAGGGCCAGAACAATGGCAATGTGGGATGAGCTCACCCTCCGGTTTTGGTTCTGTCCAGACCCCACTGGGACAACAGGAAGGAAACTGATTTCACACTTTTGGGTCTTGTTTCTGTAAAATACGAAGGGCAATCAGATGGCCTCTAAGTTTTCTACCCAAAAAGGAAGGTAATTTCAAATCTTGCACTAATGAGAGTGTACGTCACTGTGGAAATGCCATCACATGCTGCCCCAAAGGCAAAGGAGCTTCTTGTGTAGGTTGATGGCCCAGACCCCTCTCCAGACATCCCTGTGCCCCATCCCACAAGTGTGATGGCTCCAAATCCAGAGACTGTATCTAGATCAGGTAGCAATCACAATTTATTCACAACTTCGGTAACTGATGGAAAAGGGTCACTCTTGAGTCCGGGCCAATTTGTAAACTTATTTTAGAAACTGTAGAACTCTACTACCTTAAATTAAATGTCTACCATAAAATTAAAATGACAAAAAATTACAGCAAGAGTTCATATCAATGTCTTCATGATTGACATAACTTCTACAGATCTGGCTGCTCTGAGTGCCTCCTTCCCTGCCATAGAAATACTGGCCAGAAAACTCCTGTTTTCATTGGTATTGCTGGTAGATCAAACTGTAGTAGCCAACCAGAGGATAATCCGGGTCATCTAGTCAACTTTTAGGAATAGACAAAGGTCCTCTCCTTATCGAGTTCACCTGGTAGCCCTCCCTGGTGGAGCTGCATTCTTCTTGGGATGATAGGAATTCATATATGTGATGGGTGCTGGAAGCATCTCTCCAGTTTTTCACTGACTTTAAAAGTACTCAATGTACTTCTCAATGCTGTACGTTTCTAAACTCTTATGGACTTCTTCATACATATCATCACTGGTGACGCACTGTTGCGACAGCTGATGAACATGTAACCCCAATGCAATATGATGGAAGTTTGTTCATATTCTTGAGCTTCAAACACCTCGCAGGCCTCAGTGTGATCACTCTGCCACGATTCTTGGACTTCGTCCAGCATATTGGTGTGCAGTATATACTATGTCTTGTGGAGCCCTCTGCTGCTGTCTTCAAAGTTGCCAGTTTCATAAAAAGCTTTTCTTGTTGCTTCGGGTTTACAGGTTGGCATTTTGGTGGACAACCTGCTCTGGTCATCTTCGTCTCAGCATTTCTGCTCATAGTTCTTCTTTCACAAGTTTTCTTGAATTGTAAGCTCTTTTGCTTAAGGGACAGCATCAATGATAAGCTCTCTTTTTTTCCATTCTAGCTTTTGCTTTTCCCTAGATTATTCTATCTTCCTGGCCTCTTCTCTTGAATTATGTGCAATCTGACTGTAACATTGTGCCACATTGTTTGCTGCTTGAAGACTTCCGAGAGTCAGCTTCAGGGTATTGATCTCAGACTGTCCACATGGTTTCTTCCCACAAAGGCTGAGCAGATCTTTGCCGTATTTCTCTTCAACTGATGCCCTTTCTTTTAAAAAGTCTTCGAACTCTTTGCGTTTCCTACAGCCATTGTTCAGATGTTGGATGCTGCTGTCACAGCCAATGGTGCTGAGCATGTACTGCCTCCAGAAGTTCCCCTCAAACAGTGAGTGGGTCATAGCCGGCGCTTCAGCATGGGCAGAGATCAGAGCAGCATTCGCGCATGCGCGGGGAAGTCTGCCAGTCACAGCCAACTCGAGAGTCTCACCGCTGGTCAGGAGAAATAAACTAATATTTTAAAGAATTTAGTGTCTATCATTTCAGAAACCATCATTTGGATTGTGTACATTTTTTTTGATTTATTAGTTAAACAATTTATCTTCTTGAATGTAGCTCTCTCAATTTCAGATAACATATCATTTTAATTTCGGCTGCCAACACAGTTAAACTTTTTTATTCAGGCTATGCCTGCAAATAGAATGTATTCATAGGTAAGTTATACATATTCATAAGTAATTATTGACAAATTATCAATAAATTATGTATATTAGTATTTTAGTTTTTCAGGTTGTAACTGGTATTACAATATACTACCTCTTATAACTTTTCACTTTTATTTAGAAATTTCTACTCGAGGTTAAAATCCTTCAAATTAGGCTTGATGCTTCTCCTAAAGTCTTCAGTGGGGGAAATGTTATTCATTACTTTTGAAGTTTGTGGAGTCCCTTAAATGAGCCTTATTTATTTTTTAGATTTTATTGATTTATTTTTTAGAGAGAGGGGAAGGGAGGAAGAAAGAGAGGGAGAAAAACATCATGTGCGAGAGACACATGAATTGGCTACCTCTCAGGGACTCCCCCACACCCCCACCCCCACCCCGCCAAGCAGCCTAGGTGTGTGCCCTGACCGAGAATTGAAACTGCAATGCTTTGGTTTGCCGGTGGAAGCCCAGTGAGGGCCTTAAGTGAGATAGAAAATCAGCGTGGCTCTTGACCTTTGAGGGTTTACAGTTGAAAGCAACATGACTCACTTTTTATTCACTGTGTATATATCCCTGAAATATGTAATCAGGGGGTCATTCATCTCAGCACCACCACTCTCTGAAAAAGAGCTTAAAATGGAAAGGAAAAAATGGAAAATGAAACTAAAAAAAAATTCTTGAGTATGTTATCTTTTGGGAAGCCAAACCAATGCTGGAGCCTGTGGCCCAAGCTCTGCATCACTATTCTGTCATTACAGGAAAACCCTGCACCTTAGAGTCCATTGAACTTGACAGTAGACAAGTTGTATCTTGTCTCACCCTCCCTCACTGTTCCATTTCCCTTTCTCTTTGTTAACATATTCCTTTGGGATCTTTCAGTTTTATCTCCCTGCCTGTCTTGGCATCTGCAGTGGTTCTGCCTGAACTCAGGTCTTCTTTCTCTCTCTCCTGACCATGGTAACCACCTCCACAGTATCTCCAGCTTCCATTCCCCCTCAGATATCCTTCACCAGGGCAGTCCTAATGTAAAACTAATGGAATTGTATCAGCCTCTGGCTTGAATCTTTAATGAGTTCCCAATTACCTTCATAACTGAGTAAGAGCTCCTCAGCGTAGCACTTAAGGCCCTTCATTCACTGCTTCTTGCTACCTAGAGACCAAGTGAAGGAGAGCAGCCAAAGGAGCTGAGAGCTAAGCATTAGACTTGTTCACAAGCATAGCCCTGTCCAAGGGGGGATGCCCTTTGCACAAGAGTCAAATGTGATGAGTGGCCTTCAGAGACTTCTGGATGTCTCTCCTTCTTGGACCTCTGAGAAAATGAAAAGTCAGCAGGATTAGGAAAAACTGTTCTTTCTTAGCCTAACATAGTCCTTGAATTGGTTGAACTCAGTTGAATGTTTTTGATCATTTTTAAAGCATAAACTTTTTTCTATTAAGTGTAAATTCATGAGATTTAATCAATCTCCAAAATCTAATAACTTTAATTGATTTAGTAGAAAAGATATTGTGTTATGAATATTTTTAAATGATTTCATTGTATTTTTTCCATTACCATTTAGTCCCCTATAGCCCCCTCTCTGCCACAATGCCCACACAGTTGTCCACATCCATGCACCCTTTTTCCTTTTTGCTCAATCCCTCCGTCCCCTAACCTCTCTCTCTCAGCTGTTATCCTGCTCTCTATCTGAGTTTGCCTCTATTTCACTTGTTATTGCATTATGAGTATTTTGAAAATTATATTCCAACACTTGAAACTGATATGTTGTTGAATTTTCTAAATATTTTATCAAGAATTTACTAGAAGGATGTTTAAATATTTTATTACATGATATTTAATATAGGTAATTTTCATAATGACAGCATAGAATATTTAACATCTCAGAAACAATTTGAGTAAAGGTTTAAGCAAGTAAAATCAGTTGGTAATATCATTTTAACCAGATTATTCTACTTTTCTCCAAAAGAAAAGTATAATGTTATTTCCTCTTTTTTATTGTTTTGTTGTTATTAGATATATAGATGCAAGGAACATAGAAATCAGAAAGTAATGTTCTTAATATTCTTCATTATTCTAGGATATGCTTCTTATTTGGTTTTTGGTTTATTTTATCATATTTGTAAGACAGGTACCTTTTTGTTAACGATAGGATTTTTCATGGATTGCACAATAAAAAAAAGATAAGTTATAGGACAGCTCCATCTTCCTGCAAGTCACTTATAAGGAAGCCTGAGGGCAAATTTGTACTTTAGGAATTGACAAAGAACTCAGCAGCAACAAATTTTATGTAAATTCTACTTAAGAGTAAAATGAAAGCCAGATGCTCCTTTTGATATGGACAGGGGGCTAAGGGACTGAGTAGCTTCGCATTGGAGTTTTCTCTCTGATTTTTCTAGTCCTTTACTTTGGCCCAACTTGGAATCTGCACCACATTCATACATAGTATAACTACAGCAAATACAAGACACTAACCATAATAGTCACAGAAAGGACACTACACATATGAAATCACAGGGACTTGTCCCTGGCAGCATCTAGCCTTCCATATCAGGATGCTTCAGTAATGTAATAAGGGGCAAAAGAACAGACTAAAAGTGGTTCAACAATAGGGTTTTATTATCATATAAAAGAAGTCTGGTACTAGAACATGTCAGGGAAAGTTCAGCAGCTTCAAAGAAGCCATCAGGAACCCAGTTTTCTTCTCTTCCCTTTGTTTTCCACCAGTGTTGAAATATCTACAATGCTTCCTTCCATTCCTGGTTGCAAAATTAATGTTATGCTTGTAACTATGACCATCACATTCACACATGACAATATGCAAAGAAAAGAGAGAACTGTCCTTTCTCCTTATATGGCCTAAAATTAAGACTGACTATTATGTGTTGATTTGACATCTGGTGAAATGTCAAGCCTAACTCCTATGGCCTAACTAAAAGTCCCCTCTGCACACATTTCCACAGATAAGGTCCTTGGGCCAAAGAACCCTCTGTATCAAGGTGACCAGCGTACTTCCTGCTTACCCTTGAATAGTGGATTTCAGTTCCCTGATAGCCAATGGAATTAGTCAAATAATCCAACTGCATCTTTTCACAGGAACCAGGGTACTCCTCCTTCCCTTGATACCACAAAGCCTGCCCCCCAAAGCTTCTGGTTGTTCACTCTGCTGTGACTGTATGCCTCATGAGACCCTGCATGGCACCATGTCCTCCTCCTGGGGCTGCGAGTATGTATGACTAATACATTTCTGGCAATCTCATCTGTCCAATGTCCACGTCACATGTTCCCACCCAGGCCCATGCCTCTGGGTATGAATCCCTCCCTTCTTCTCTAGAGAAATGAATTAGAGGTTAAAACAATCAGCAAAAGAAATCTTTCCCTGAGTTTCATCAAAATATCCCTGATGTCCCTTCCACCAGAAATAAATCACGCAGCCACCCCTGAATTAACACTGCCCTGCCAGAGAGGATGTAATGACATCAATGGGCCTAGGCCAGTCAGGCACCAGCCTCTGCAGACTGCATGGGGCTGCCTAATGCAGGACAGCACTGCAGTTTCTTAGCCAGGAGGAAAAGGAGAATGGCTGTCAGAGAGGCAATCACAGGATTGCCACAAACATTTTGTCGAAACTCTCTAACCCAACTTTGATTGTACTGGGATTATCTGGGCACAGAGGAGCAGCAGGATCAGGCCTGCTTGCAGATGTGGAACTTCTGGCATATTTTATTCTGTTTGTCACTCTAGTAGGCTTAGCAATGTGTCAAAAGGCTAATTGCGGCCCAGGGGATGTCAAAAAGAGTGGGTGGTAACAATATGCTCTGCTTGCCTTTAATCCAGCTGACCTCTATATGCAGGAAATATTGTCCACATTCTGCTGACACAGTTAAAACTTTAAGTTCAAGGACACCACATACTCAGTGGGACATCTGGAATTGAAATGCAGGTCTGATCACAGGGCACACGCTTCATTGCCACTCTCCCATTCAGCCTGGCTGAAGCGTGACTGCCGAAGTCACAGGAGGCTGCGGAAGAGAAGGGAATAAGCTGCTGACACCAAAAATCTTACCCTATGGGCATGAAAGCTGCGTGAGTGTGGGTAAATTAAGGCCCACAAAATCAAAGCCAGTTTTCCTGTACCAATGCATTGGATTTACAGTCTGTTTTCAGTCATCGGGGAACTAATTAAACAGCCCGAGGACCAAGTTCTGCTTCAGTCTTAATATTTTGGTCATTCTCTTAAATAGAAAGGAAACAAATAAAAATATGCCACTCAGTCAGTCACATCTGTAGCTAAGTAGTAGATTTGATAAACTTCCCTGAAGGAGAAGGTTCAATTTAAGGGCTTTGAGGATATCTATAGATTCTGAATCATAATTTTTTGAGGGCAGATGCAATGTGTTTATTCTTATCGACAATTCCAGGTCTTTTGTTCAAGTATTTCAAAGTACTTCTGTTCAAAGGTCTTTTTAAATTGACTTCATAATAGATTTAGCAAAATAAATGAGAAAGTAAAGAAGTCAGCATATTTGTGTAATCAAACTAAATGATGTATTATGTAAAAAATAAGACAGACATCAAGGTGATTGCTTTGTAAGGTGTATAAATGTCTAATTACTATGTTGTACACCTAAAACTAATATAATACTGCATGGCAACTGTAATTGAAAAATAAATAAATAAATAAATAAATAAATAAATAAATAAATAAATGAAAGAAAAACTAAAGATATTTTAAAAGAAAAAGACAAATCTATGTGTGGTAGGCTGAATCATGGTCTCCAATTATACCTACAGCCTAGTCTCCAGAACCTGTGAATGTTACTTTATAAAGCTAAAGAGACTTTGCAGATATGATTACATTAAGAATCTTGAGACTGGAGACTATCCCAGATTACTCAAGAAAGTCCTAAATGCAATCACGAGTATCCTAAACAGGAGACAGAGGAAGATTTGACTGCAGGGGCAGGAAAGGCAAGGTGATGAAGGAAGCAGAGGCAGAGTGACCTGTTTTGAAGGTGAAGAAAGAGGTCATAAGCCAAGAAATCCAGGCAGACAGTGGAAGCTGAAAAGTCGAAGAAAGCAGTTTCCTCCTCAGAGCCTCCAACAAGCTTTGCAACCCGACTTCTACCCAGCGGAACTTATTTCAGGCTTCTGACCTCCAGAGCTGCCAGAGAATAAGTGTGTGTTGTTTTAAGGCACCAGGTTTGTGGTAATTTGTTAAGACACCCATAGAGACTAAAACACTGACTTTGATTATGCATTCGTTTTTATATAATAATTTCTAAGAAAGTAGAAGAAATAAGCTTGAAGGCAAAATAAAATGATTTTGATCCCAGTCAGGGCACATGCCTGGGTTGCAGGTCAGGCCCGCAGTAGGGGCCACATGAGAGGCAAACACACACTGATGTTTCTCTTCCTCTCTTTCTCACTCCCTTCCTTTCTCTCTGTAAAAATAAATAAATAATTTTTTTTAAAAAATAAAATATAAAATAAAATAAAATGATTTTGAATACCTGGTACTCCAAAATGAATTGGAGTACCAGGTCCTCCTGTTTTAGCAATGTGATCGTGAGTAGTTCACCAGCTTAGGAGACAAATTATTAAACCTCTGTGAACCTGTTTACTCATCCACAAAAGGAATAATAATTACTGCCATTTTAGTCAGAGCTGTCCAGAGAAACAGAATGTGTGTGTGTGTGTGTGGAGAGAGCTCTTGGATGATTGTGGCAACTTGGCAAGTGCAAAATCTGCAGGTTAGGCAAGCAGGCTAGTGTCCCAGGGAAGAGTTGCTGTTCAGGTTTAAGGATAGTCTGCTGGCAGGACTCCCCCTTGCCCTGGGCAGATCAGTCTTTTAAAATTAAGGTCTTCAACTGATTGGATAAGGCCCACCCATATTATGAATACTGATCTGCTTTACTCAAAGGTTGCTGATTTAAATGCTAATATCATTTATGAAATATCTTCACAGAAACATCTAGAATAATATTTGACCAAATATCTGACTATTGGGTTTAGCCAAGTTGACATGAAATTAACAATGACAATTAAATTATGAGACCACTATGAGAGTAAATAGGAGAATACATGCAAAATACAAAAAAAGAAAAATACATGATTCTAAAAACAAAAAAAAAACATGATTCTGTTAACTATTAGTGCTGATGAAGAAGTAACATGATATACTACAAAGAACATCAGTTTGGGAATCAGACAACTCTGAATTCAAATTTTAACTTGATCGTGTTCTGCATCTGTGACTTTCTTGACCTTAACCTCTCTGAACATCCGTTTCCCCATTTATAAAACATGGTTAAGAAAACCTAGCCAATTAGGGTATACAAAGGTGAAAGAAAATATTAATTCAATGAAAAAAATACTGTGCCAGCAGGAGACACATGTGAATGCTCCTACCAGCTCTCTCTTTCTTCCATCCTCCTCCTGCCCTTCCTCTGAGTCTTCACTGCACTTGGCACCCTTGTGGCTGACAGTGATGCTGCCGCTGCTCTGAAACAACCTGAGGATAAGGTGAGTGGAGATGTGGACAAGGCCTAAATGTTTGTCACTGGGCTTTTTCGCTGAGACATAACCCTCTGGAAGAATCCTATTGTAATAAATACCATTTTAACATGAGATTCCATTTCATAAAGTGATGCCCATATCCTGGCTGATGGCCCACACTAGCATAAATTTGCTGATCTGATTTCAATAAATTTTATTAAGAAAAAATGTAGACAGATGGATTCCCAAAGCTCTGCAAGTTGAAGCCAGCCAATTTGGCAATTATATTGTAATTTTCCTTCCATATTTATACTTTCTACTGTAACTAAATGTATCCAGCAAACTTCAGTGAAGTTAAAAACCAAACAAATTGGAAAGAACACTACCTCTGGGGTCATTCTGAGCTTGGTTTGGGTCCAAGCTCAGTCATTTTTATACTCTGCAACCCTGGGTAAGATTCCAGGCCTTGATTTTCTCTTTTTAAATGTTTTGACAATATACTCTTGTCATTACAGGGAGTTTTCTATGGTTTAGAAAGGACTATAAGAGATAACTTCGAATGTAAGGGATTTCAGAAAGTCTCAGTGAGCGACAGAGTGAAGAACAAGAGCTTGAGCTCAGCAGATAACCAGCCAATGAAAACGAAATAAGCAAGATCTTTCCTGCTGAGAGACAGTCATCTCACTTACAAATAAAATTAGCAAAGCAACAATGAGACTTTCTCAAGTTTGTTATGATACAAAGCCCCTTATACTTAAAGAAATGAAAGAAAATTTCAGTAATTTCTGGCTTTTCCATGGTGACTAGAAAAGAGCTTCTTTCTTCTGCATCCACAGAATCTATGTGATGGAGGAGAAGCAGACCTGGACTGGGGTTGAAGCCTTTAGTTTAAACTCTGCCAGTGAATTGCTGTGGGGTAGGGCAGACAATTTCCCAAGAAAGAGAGTAAACACAAGGCATGTTGAATGACTTGCCCAAGCATACAGGAAATGAAAGCAATATCAGTTTAAGCGAGACAGAACTCAGTCCAGGACTGCTTGCTGATGCTACAATCAAAGCCCTTCTATTTTTGTACCTTACATATTTCATTCCTAAGATTGCTCACGGTCCAGGATATGCAGAGAGCCCACCATCATGTTCACATTACAGAAAGCAGGAAAGAGGGAAGGGCAGAAGGGTGAAAAGAATAAACATCTTGCTGGTTCAGCAACCTCCCAGAACTTTATCCCATGACCAAATCAAACCTCAAAGAGGTGAAAATATGGTGTTTTAGGTGGGCATATTGCTTTTCCAGGTAATACTAGGGTATAATTACCAAGGAAGTACGATGGTGGCACTACAAGAAAGAGATAAGAAATAGGCCTAGTCATTTCTTTTTTTCTTTTTATTCTGTGTTTTAATGGTGCGATGATTTTAAAATGTGTCCAAAAATTATTTGACACTTCAACAAGTGGAGCCTAAATCTCCCCTCCCCTTAAGTGTGGGTGGTCTTAGTGATTCCAGGAATAGAACGTGATGGGAGAGGCAGTGTTAGACTTCTTGTCTCAATGAGATAATAAATATTTGCTGTTTTAAGCCTCGAAGATTTGGGGTAATGATGCAACAAGAGACAACTAATACCAAGGACTAGACTACCTAAAGACCAAAAAAGATCCTGTCATGTTTAGCCCATTTTTTCTAGTCATTCAATATTTTCTGAGCACCTACTATGGACCAGGTACTATTATAGACACTGGATATACATTCTGGTAGACAATCAAGTAAATGTGTGCAATACCAAGAGAAAACAATTAAATGCACGCTATCAATCAGAGCCCTTTATACACCCAACAGAATCCACTAGTTGTCTCAGCAAGAAGGAATTTAAGGGCCAATAAAAAGCTCACAGAACAACAACCCCCAGAACTGTATCACAAAGCGACCTCAGAGGAAGCTGCTTTGCTGCTCTTACAACCACTGGCCTTTGCACCACGCTGCCTTTGCCACAGTCAGGAAGGCTGCTTTTGCCCCTGCCACCCCAGGAGCTCCTGGCTCCTGCTGACACTTGCATTGCTAACACAGTGAATGCCCATGTTCAGCCTGTGTGCTGTGAAGCTGTCTTCTAAGTCACAACCTTCCACCTAATGGTTGGTATCTGCACTTCATTGTCAAGAGAAGCTGGAGAGTCTCAATTTTTTAAAATTCTATGCTAGGAAAATTGGAGTCTGTACTGTACTCACAATATGAGACATAATTAAAATGAGGAGATGAGCAGAATATTGGGGGAAGTCATGAATAATATAGAGCCACTCTGCTGAGTAAGAGAGGCTGGAGAGTAACGGGTGCTGCTTTAGATAAGGTGGTCAGGGAAGATTTCTCTGAGAAGGCAATATTCAAACAGGGACCAGAAGGAAATAAAGCAGCAAGTGCAAAGGTCTTAAGTGCAAAACGGCACATTCAAAACTGTATTTGAGGAACAAAAACAGTTTTTTCTATGCCATTAAACCTTTAATTATATAAGCTACTTTCAAAAAGCTCAATCAGAGTGGAGATTTTCCAGAGGTGCTGGAGTTGGCAGGTGGCCACAACAGAAGCCCTGCCCTAACCTCTTCAGCAAATGCCCCCTGGCTGCTAGTGGAAAGTCCTCCATGCTCCTCTGCCCTATGAAATCAGAGAGCAGTCTACAGCCATACCACCCTGAGTGCACCCAATCTTCTCTGAAATCAGAGAGCAGTGGCCTCAAGATGGTAGCAGTGCTGAGCTGGGTAGAGTAGCCAACTGACAGAATGTACCCAGAGATGAGACCTAAGGATCAACCCAAGTCTGAGAGTTGGGTTCCCAAGTACCTCAGGCCTTCAATTCTTGGGCTGTTGGGTCCGTGTTAAAGGGACCCCAATGCCTCTCAGCCCCTCAAAACCTCTCATCCATACTCAGGTCTGGCAGAGAGAGCCTGATGCCAAGCAGCTCCTCTTCTTAAAGAAATAGACAGAAATTCAAACAGGATACCAGAGACCTGTTTACAGAAGATGCAAAGAAGTCTCCAGGGGAAGAATTTACTCTAAGGAAAGAGAGTTAAGGCAAATTAGTTAGATTCAGAGAAAAGTAGGCAAAGTGAGAGGGATGACTCACACACCACCACATCAAGCACACAGCTCTTGGTGGATCAAACCACCCAGGACTCACCTACACCCTAAGGCAAACTACTCTAATTGTTTAAAAAGTGAAATACTCAAAGACCTGCACTGGTACAAGGTTACAACTCACAGGTCCCAGCAACTTACACAGTGGTGAGCAAGAACAGAAATTACCACTGCAGAAAGATGAGTGTTATAAAAATAGACATTGGCAGTAACCAAAAACAGGTTCATTTTCAGCACGCCAGGTTAGAGCTGTCTCTTTTGGTATAATTAAAAGCAGAACACATCTCGGAGACCTAGTGCAGGAAATGAAAAACTTGGCTAATGTAGCAAACAAGAACAGATTATGAATCTGAAGTGGAATCCGTAGAAATCCAGTTCTACTTGGAAAAACTGTAAGAACTGTTAGCTTTCATGGAATGGGAAGCTGTGAAGCCAGAAAAGTAACAATAATCCTCAGACGTTAAACACTTTATATTAGAATCATTCCTAAATATTTGAAGTTAGAACAATTTCTTTTTTCTTATTTTTTTATTGTTGTTTACAGTTGTGTCCATTGTCCCACCACCACTTCCCCCTCCCCACCCACCCCCACCTCTCACCCTCAGTCCTTCCCCTCTTTGGCTTTGTCCATGGGTCCTTTATACATGTTCCTTGACAATTTCTTTGTGATGTAACAGTGTGTTTTGGGCATTTCATCAGTAGAGGCTGATGTAAAAACAGAGTCTGAGGATAGGGGTGAGGATTGGGACAGTGTTATTAATGTACCCCTTAGGTAATCTCAGTTACTTTGCTTTTTCCACAAAGGAATGTTATTCAGTTCCCAGATCTATTGACAACAGTGTAGGAGAACAACAATTCCATGAATAGCTGTTCATGGTGTATATTGTAAAAGGACACCACATTCAAGAGATATATTTCATACCAGTCCCAGCACTAAAAAATTGTGTTTTGTGCTTGGAGCTAAAACTCATTTTTCCCTATGACTAGAAATTTGGTTTGTATATTGGATAAAAAAGCATAAATCAAAGCCAGAAAGCTATCAGGCTATCTTTACCCTGAGTAATGGCCCTCTGGGGCTCTCTTTGTTCCAACTTAAAGTGTGTATTTGGCTCAGCTTTCCTCCTTCACATCACTCCACATCACAGAGGCAGTGGGCTACTTAACACACCAAAAGGAAGATTTACTGTCAGTGATCTCTTTATTCTGTGCGGTTGGTTTCTGTCAGGACAACCTCCTTTTCCAGTCATCACCACTTTTATTACCCAAAATGCCCAGATGCTGGGCACAATGCGTTGATGGGACAGCACTGGGAGGTGAGAAAACAGCAATCTTGTAAACCCTACAAATCATAAGGGGCAATTCCGTCAAGGGCAACTCCTCCCCATATTTCTTCTGTGATTCCAAGTGAAGCATTGACCCCATAAAATATTGTACCCCAGTTAATACACTGGGGTAAAGGCCTACACTGCTCTTTATTCAGTCCCATAATGCTGGCGCTTCAAGACTCCAAGTCAGCTGCTCTGCAACACACCATTTGAATATCAATAAAACATGTGGCATGGTGACCTACACAGGCCTGTGACATGACTTGGCCCTCATGCTGCTCAGGTCCCTTGAATCAAAAATAGTCAACTGATTCAATTATGCCCTGTATCTGTGTCATCTTAGGCAGTGGAATAAAGCCAACATTCCAGACTACAGTGCTCTCATTTATTCTGTGCTTTCTCTTCTTTATTCTTCCTCTCAAAGTCTTCCTCTCAATTGCAATTCATAGTCAATTTCAACCACATGGATGACTTATCTGATAACCTAACCTCAAAGTTCTGTCTATTCCTAACTCCAGTATCTTTTATCTAAGTCTCTCCTCATTTTTCCTTTCTTGACTTCACTGCATGCACATTTTATAAATAGTCCCTTTTCTAAAATTTCCTCAGTTACCCAGTTTGAATATATCATCTGTATTCTACTAAAACTTTCTCGTTCTGTCCAGCATGTATCCTTATTTTTCATTCATATTTTCTAGCTCCTTATCTTTCTATGTTGCATTATGGATAATTTCTTCAGATACATCACCAAGTTTCTTAATTCTTTATTTAGCTATATCCAATCTCTGATATAATTTATTTGATGATATCAAAATAATATAAAAATATATCTTAATTATAGAATTTTTCATTTTTCAAATATGCTTGGGAACCGATAATCTATTATTGCTTATTCATCTATGTGATTATATTTTTTGAACTGCATAAGCCTGGAACTACATAATTCAGGATCCCTTTCTCTAATAGTTGTGTTTTGGAGTCCAACAATCGTAGGTCCTCACATGAAATTTTTGAGTTGCAACGGAAAGAGAGGGTACTATTCACTGAAGGCAGCTGCATCTAATGCCTCCTAAGATCTGAGGTTGACAGTAATTTTCTTGCTACTTTACTGCTGTGGGAGGATTGTTGATAGGAGTTCCCCAGAGATTATGGAAAATTATAGTGGCTTCCCAGTGAATTCCAAAACCCACACACTTTGGTGACTCTGGCTAAAAACATTTGTACCAGCTTTAATAAATTATAATTCCCCATTTCTTCCAAAAAATATAATCTCCAGTTCCTTGACTTAATTTTTCAAAACTAGAATACAGGGAATAAACAGGTTTTTTTTCTTATTGAACCTTAACTTACAAACCAGGTAAAAGGGGCCATTCCCATCTTTATGCTCATTCTTTAGCATATACAGACATTGATATTATTTAAAAGAGCATATTGTAGTTGTTTATTAATGTAATTATACCCCTCCCCTTAGCCCCTATCCAGCACTCTGTAGAAGAGCTAGTGCTCTTTTAATTTTTGTATCCCCAGCATTTCTTAATTTTTGTATTACCAGAATAATGAGGCTAAAAAGAAAGTTTATTTTTAACATCATGAACCATAATTGTCATGGTCATAAACAAACATTACAAATCAGGTCAAAGATTTTTTTTCTTCAGCATAATGGGGAAACAGAAAACAGGAAGCCTGTTGTCCACTTCCCACAAGTGACACAATAATTTTTAAAACTTCCATATGCTTAGTAACTGCTCTTTCCAGAATGTGTCCTGCCCTATAATCAACAGCAAAAACAAAACAAAACAAACAAAAAAACCCCATTATACCTACACTTCCACAGTGCCTGGGAAATCTATCCCCTTCTACACACACGCATACACTTTTGTTATTCTGATTTAGAAGGCGTACTCATCAATCCCTCAGGACGTAAACTCAGTTCACCACTTAACCTATCACCACAAAATTCAATTTGCTCCTTCCATAGCAGTTGTATAAAAATTTGTTGTATGTTTTACATAATATTTTTAAATGTTCAAAAATCAGGCTTAGGATTATTTTAGTGTACAAGCATTCTTGATTGTTCAGTCTGCCTACAACAAAGACATCAGTTGTCCTACCTTCCCCATGGTGTGGCAGGCAGCTATACTCAACTCCTGTATGGCTTCTTGAATAGCATGGATCCCTCCCCAGCTTCTGAGGAAATGACCAGCCCTGATGGGAGTCATGTTGCTTGAGGAGAATAAGTTTCTTTGCAGTGTGGTTATTCATAGGTTCCCACTTCCTGCCTCATTGGGGTTATTCAGTAAACATATGTTGAATGAATGAACAAGTGAATAGATGAAAATCAAGCACATTAGCAACTTCACACAAGCATCAGTTACACGGTTGAGAGCTCCCCAGGTAACAGTACTGCCTATGATGCTTATCATGTTTTATCATATTTTTATGCATAGATGGGCATTACATATATGTAGTTGACCAAATATATACATACATGTACAGCTAAAAAGCATATTTTTTACATTTATCTTGTAATGCCAAGAAAAGCATAAAGCAAATGAACATTTTATTCACCTTTGCTGAGTAGTAGTGGTTCAGTCTACCTTACTTCATCCAATCATATAAGCTATGTATTACCCTTGTCATTTTACCAGTGAGGAAAGAGAAGTCCAGAGAGGTCATTTATACAGCTAACAAAATTAGAATTTGGACCTAGATTTACCTGACTCCAAAATTCTTTTTCTATGACAACTGGCTCATGCTGTTTCTCTAATTTTTATGGTATTTTTTTGGAATTTCTTATTAAGAATGACCTGTCAAAAAGAACGTGTTATTTGTGGATTCCAGGTTGTAAACCTGGAGAAGTTCATGCAGGTAATTGTAGGTTATGGTAAAGTCTTTAGATTTTGGTTTAGATGTGTTGGGGAGCTGTTGGATAGTCGGAGCCCGAGAGTGACACAATCTGATGGTAGAAGCAGGGAGACCAGTGAGGAGGCAGGGGTTCAGTCAAGAGACAGTGGTAGCTTGGACTTGAAGAGGTAAGAAATGGTCAGCTTTGAGACACCATTTCCTAATTGAGTCTGGGGCATAGGAAAAAGAGAGGAAGGAGAGATGATTTCAAGAATTTTGAGCAACTCAGTGAATGAAATGTCATTTATTACAATGGGGAATGCTATCGAAGTAGAATAGGAGGAATTTGAGAAATTAGAAATTCATTTTTTAGAGACTTTAAATTTGATATGCCTGTGAGATATCCTATAAGATATTAGAAGTAGTTTAGGGAAAATTCTGGGCTAGAGACATAATTTGGATATAATTTGCATGTAAATACTATTAAAGTCTTGAGATGAGGTCATCTAGTCTGTAAGTATATGAAAGGAAACAGGAGATCTGACGACTGAGTCCTGGGTTTTCTAATATTTGAAGTACAGTATGGAAGAGAAAGATAATGGAGCAAAGGAGGATGATAGTGATCCCTGACAGAATTCATGTGGGAAAACTCCAAAGCCAAGTTTAAAAAGGCCCAGGTGGTGAGGGAGTGCAGGGGGTGTTGTTTAAGAAAGGGAAAGAGGAAAACTTTATCATATGCTCTTGAAATAAGGACTGAATATTGACACTGACTTCCGTAATATGGAGGTCTTTGGTAAACTTCGTAAGAGTGGTTTGAAGGGAATCATGTTCGAAGTGATTAAACTAGCAATTGCAAGGTAAGAAAGGCAAGAGAAATAGCCACTATTAACAATTTATTCAGGGAGTTTTCTATAGAAGGAGAAACCAAGGGATCATAGCTAGAAGGAGACATGGTATCTTGGGAGAGTTTTTTATTTAAGAATTGGAGATGTTATGTTTTTATATTGATGGGGAAATTTGATGATGTGGAAATGGCATTGGATAATTATAGAAGTAAACTCCACGAACAGGCAGAGAGGATTATTAGGTCTAGTGCTGAAGGGGATGGATTAGACTCCAGATAGGCACATTGACTGCTCCCAAAGAGCAACACAAAGAAACTCAGTGGATATAAACTCAGAAGCATACAGCTTAGTGGATTTGGTAGTTTAAAAAAAAAAAGAAGTTTTCTTCAGATTGCAATGAACTCAGAAGCAAAGTCACCTACTGAGAATGTAAGGGAAAAGCAAAATTTTAAAGACAGGAAAAGTCTTCTCAGGAAGCAGGAGAGTGATTAATTAGAAAAATGTGGTAGAATTCACATTTTAATGTTGTATCCAAATCATTAACTATACACAAGACCGTATATATTTAGAAAGCACCTGAGGATGAACTAAAATTTTATCTGTTCCAATTTCTGAATAAGTTAGAATGTGAGCAACATGAGAGGAGGTACTGCTGTCTACTTTGTTCTCAACTAAATCACTGTGCACAGAACATTGCCTGTACATAGAGGAAACATTTGGAAACTGAGTAAGTAAATGAGGAAGCACTGTATCTAGCTTTCTTGTTGTCATTCCAGATGGTCTTCTCACCCGTGAATTTCTACCTTCTCACCTCATCCTAGCTCATTTTTAGCAGCACTTCCCAATTTATGTTTTAATATGTAGCTATTTTTAAGAAAACATTTTGAAGTTTAATTCATCTCTTTTTAATTCTCCAAAACTTGTTTTGCAGTATCTAATGGAGAGTTTAAAAGCTTCATGAACTAAAAGGCACATATTGCTAAAATTAAATGAACTTTTGAAACAATGAAAAGTTTGGGTACAGTTCAAGATTTTAAGCTCTCAAGGACAAAGAATGCACAAAACTTAAAATTTTAGTTTCCCATATTCTCATATTCAAGGATCCAGACTGAGCTGAGGGAACAAAAAGCTTAGGACAAACTTTCAACAATGAAATGTACTAAAAGACTCTTAAGCCAAAATCCCACTAAATAGCCTGCCTACTAACCATATTTTTTTTAATTTCAGTGTGTTTATCTACAGCAACAATAGTAAAAATTTTACTAAATCCCGAGCTATTTCCAATCATTTCACAGAAATGGATGGCTTTGTGTGTTTACTGAAGGGGAAGAACAGAAGGTCGGCTACTCTTCAACCACCGAAGGATATTGATCTTATTCTTTCCCACAAAACTGGTTATTAAACGTGTGAAAAATATATAAACTTATTAGCTAACATAAAAGGGCAAATAAAAGCAATAAGGCAACATTTTACCCATTAAAAAAGAAACATAGCCATGGCTGGTGTGGCTCAGTGGATTGAGTTCTGGTGTGTGGATCAAAGGGAAATGCCTGGGTTGCAGGCCGGGTCCTCAGTAGGGGGCACGTGAGAGGCAACCACACATTGATGTTTCTCTCCCTCTCTTTCTCTCTTCCTTCCCCTCTCTCTAAAACTAAATAAATAAAATCTTTTTTAAAAAAGGAAACATCTATATGCATGTAGGTGTTTTAATGATTTTCTTAGGATAAATTCTTCAGTATAGAGTTACTAGATAAAAAGCTATGAACAAATTTTGGCTTTGGAAATAAAGAGCTAAATGACTTAGAAAAAAAAAAGTGTAACAAATTATTATGCCAGAAGTACAAATTTTATAACATTCTACATACACTGACTTATTGGCATTTAAAACAATTTCACTTAATATGCAGTAAAATTCACTCTCCTTGGTGTCTGTCTGATGATTATTGCTAAATGTATATAGTCACGCAACCAAACCACAATCAACATACAAGACAGGTCCATCAGCCTCAAAAGTGCCTCTTTGCAATCAATACTTTCTGCACTTCAACTCCCAGAAACCACTGGTCCATTCTTTGTTCTTAAAATTTGCCTTTTTAAAAATGTCATGTATGTGGGTATATACACCATGAAGTCTTGAATCCGGTTTGTTTCATTTAACACAAGGCATTTGAGTTTTTTCCATACTGTCGCATGAATCAGTAGTTTGCCCTTTGTGTGCTGAAGAGTGTTCTGTTGCGTGGACGTCCTGCAGTTTGCTTATCGATGATCAGTTGGGTTGTTAGCAGTTTTGGTGATTATGAATAAAAACTTGTTATAAACATCTCTGTACAAGTTTTTATGTGAATCTAAGATTTATTTTTCTTTAGTTAGTTGGCTTTCATTTTTTTCAATTATTTATCCCATATTTATTTTGTGGTTTTTAAATTCAAGTTCTCCCAGGAAATACTTGTATCTCTGTTTGAACAATATAAGCTTATTAAAGTCATATCCAAGACAACATACATGAAGCTCTTAGCATTTAGTTGAAGTTTGGATAGCACTAGGAATATAAAGGTACTCTCATAAACAGAATTAACAGTGAAGCTTTAAAATACTCAGAGCAGCTGATTTTTTTTTTAATGATGAGTCCAGCATTCAAACTTACTTTGAATGCCTCTGTTGATTATGGGGAGACATGTGAGAGACAAAAAGCTCCTCACAATTAAATTTCCCTGGAAAACTTCAAATCTGAATGATCTACCTCATTTTCTAACGATCTTTTTAATTCTAAATGTAAAATAATTAATTGTCCCTGCCTATTGCAGGTAACAAATTCACTGGAGAAGGATATCTTGTATCTAGAGAGATACACAATAATTCAGGACAGACAGTTAATGGTGTCAACGCAGAGCAATAGCTAATACGCACTAATGGAGTTCGGAGTTGGGAGCTGGGAGAACGGCTTGGTGGAGCCTGGTGAGTCAGCATGAAGTTTGCAGTGCTTTGAAGGAGTAATAGGACATTTCGTTTGAAGTGTAGCCTTCTTTTATAACTGGTGTACCTGGGAGTGTGACTCCAATTTAGACAGGTTCTTGGCACCGATTCTTTATCCTGTCCTTGTACAAAAGAGCTGTAATGAGTCACAGTACCATCCAAGATAATTAGAAAACCCCTTTGGCACCCAAATAGAAAAAAATATCATTCTTTGTGTATCCAGAACGCAGCATTAAATGTCCTCTTCTAAGTCTGTCTGGTAATAGCCATATGACAGATTACACAACACCACTATTAAATTTGGAGAACATTAACAAAGAAGGATGAAGGACTAATGAGTCAGTCCCAAGTAAAGCCATCTGATTTCATTTGTACAACAAACCAGTCAAAGTCAGAGGCAGCTAAATCTCAATTCACATGTAATTTTGCAGGCAGCAAACTAGTGTCTTTCTGTAATACCGAAAAGAATACACATTCAGGCAGTTGCCCAGAATGTATTCACTTGGCATATTATATAAAAAAATCATGAGGTTATATAAAAATATTTTGCACAAAAAAGCACATGTGCCTTTCCATTTTCTCTCTCCATTTTTACAGTTTCCTTCCTTCCTGCTACTTTATCTCCATCCCTCTCACTCTTCCCTTCCTATGGACACGTGTGTATCACAAACACACAGTCACTGAAGAAGCTAATTTACTTTTTTTTCTGTGAGCTAATTTACTTTTTAACTTAGCATATTTGACTGCCAAACATCAAATCACCAAAAGGCACAAAACTATTGTTAGTAATTGCTGCATTAAGTGTGAATTAATTATATCTGTATACACGTACATATACAATTAAGTCATGAATATATTCACTTATTAATCAATATGGCAAATACTAATTACATATGTTCCATACTTCAAGCACTAAGGACACAGAGATAAAATGTACAACCCTGCTGTTGTGTCAGTCCAAACAGATAGATTTATTTTTTTATTCTTTATTTTATTGATTATGCTATTACAGTTGGCCCATTTTCCCCCTTCACTCCCCTCCACCCTGCCCATCCCCTCCCACCCACATTCCCCCCTTTAGTTCATGTCCATGTGTCGTAAGTTCTTTAGTGTCTACATGTCCCATACTATTCTTACCGTCCCCTTGTCTATTTTCTACGTACTGTCTATGCTACTTATTCTCTATATCTTTCCCCCCTCCCTCCTCTTCCTACTTCCCTGTTGCTAACCCTCCATTTGATGACATTTTTTTACTGTTCATATTTTTAATCTTCTTTTTCTTAGGTAAGTCCCTTTAACATTTCACATAATAAGGGCTTGGTGATGATGAACTCCTTTCACTTGGCTTTGTCTGAGAAGCACTTTACCTGCCCTTCCATTCTAAATGAAAGCTTTGCTGGATAGAGCAATCTGGGATGTAGGTCCTTGCCTTTCATCACTTGGAATACTTCTTGCCAGCCCCTTCTTGCCTGTAAGGTCTCTTTTGAGAAATCAGCTGACAGTCTGATGGGAACTCCTTGGTAGGTTACTGTCTCCTTGTCTCTTGCTGCTTCTAGGATTCTCTCCTTCATTTTTACCTCGACTAATATAATTATGATGTGCCTTGGTGTGTTCCTCCTTGGGTCCAACCTCTTTGGGACTCTCTGAGCTTCCTGGACTTCCTGGAAGTCTATTTCCCTTGCCAGATTGGGGAAGTTTTCCTTTAATATCTGTTTAAATAAGTTCTCAATTTGTTGCTCTTCCTCTTCCCCTTCTGGTACCCCTATAATCCAGATGTTGGAAGGTTTAAAGGTGTCCTGGAGGTCCCTAAGCCTCTCCTCATTTTTTTGAATTCTTGCTTCTTCATTCTTTTCTGTGTGGTTGTTCCTTTCTTCCTTCTGGTCCGCTCCATTGATTTGACCCAGTTTTCTTCCCCTCACTATTGATTCCCTGTGCGTTTTCCTTCATTTCTCTTATCGTAGCCTGCATTTGTTCATCTAATTTATGTCCAAAGCCAACCAATTCTGTGAGCTTCCTGATCAACAGTGCTTTGAACTGTGCATCTGATAGTTCGGCTATCTCTTGGTCACTTAAAAAAATTGGTTCTGAGGCTTTCAAATCTGTTTGAGCCATCTTTTTTGAGCCATCTTTTTTATTCTCCTTTGGTTTGGTTGTGGCTGTTTTGTAAGGGCAGCAGAGCCTTAGGTGTTCATTGGGGCGGGGCACCCCAGTTGCTGGGCTGTGATGCTATATGTGGGGGCGGGGTCTGAGAGGGAACAATGGCACCTGCTCCACTCTCTCTAGGACTTCTGTCCCCTCCACTGCCTCCCACCAGCAAATTGGGCCCTTCCTGTGCTGGCTCCCGGGTGGATGGGCTTGTGCACCCTCTCGGGCTCTGTGGGCTTCCCCGAGAAGTCTCCTATGAGGCTGAGAGTATCTCCCGGCCTCAGCTCCCAGGCGGGCCTCTTTAGCTTTGAAAGCCTGTGGCACTGCCCGTTTTCGCTTAGTTTGTCTGTGTACAAATGTGTGGCTGCGGACAGCCAGCCACCCTGTGCCCCTCACTGGGTCTGCTAGTCACCTCCCGAGCCCAGGGTCTGCCACCAGCCCATCAACTGCCTTCTGCACCCTGCACGCCCGTGTCTGCCAGCCAGCATTTCTTCCGCTGGGACCCCTCGACCCCTCTCTGCAGGCCTCCAACTCCGCTGCTCCTTACCGGTCTGGATGTACGGGAGTCCGACTTCTGTTCAGTTAATTTCTCTCTGTTCTGGTTGTTTTTTTCATTTCTCAATTTTTGTTGTCCTTAGTTTTGGTTGTGTGAGGAGGCATAATGCGACTGCCTATGCCTCCATCTTGGCCACAACTCCTTCAGATTTCTTTTAACATTATGGACTTTTAAAATATAAATTTTACTAACTGTATTATACAAAAATTATACCCCAAAATCTTTATGATAATTCCTCTCCACCTTAGGTTCCCTGTGAAGCTTCTGTAAAATAACATCTTTATGATTCTGAAAAATCCTGCTATTTAATGAGAAGGATCTGTGCAGCAGTCCCTTTGAAAGTCCTTAGGGGGTCTTCATATAAAAGGGTCTATGAGGCACCTTTCTCATAGGGGCGACCTTAGATGCTCACTTAGAGCCTTTTTACTTAAACTTCAGTTACAAATCTAATAGCCATGGCCTTGCAGTTTGCCAGCTCTCTAAAGATGCTAATGAGAAGAGCAGAAGTAAGCAAGGGTGACCCAGCTGTAGTCAGGCAAAGTGCCAGCGATGAGACATTACCGATGAAGTCAGACACCAAGGAGGATGCCAACATACTATAAAGAAAAAGAATAAAACTACACAGCAATCTGAGCTCTTTAATTTGGTCATAAATAATGCCATCCTCCTCAGTAGCACTGAGATCATGAAAGCCTCGAGGGATCACAGAGAAGCAAGCTGGCACTCATTCTGGAATTGTGGCTGAGAGCTCAGCTCTGGAGCTAAACCCTGAATTCTAATCCCAGGTCCAATACTTCCCTGCTTATACAGCCTCAGGTAAGTTACCTTATCACTGCGCCTCAATTTCCCCACGTATAATAATAGGGCCTATCTTACAGGGTTATTGTTAAGGTTATGTGACATAAAATACATGAAATGCTTAGAAAAGTGCCTGGGACACAGTAAGCATCCAATAAATATTAGCCATTGTTCTTTTTATTATTTAGCTTAGTTGACTTCAGAAGATAAAATATTTAGAAAGCATAATATTATAAGTGGGTAAAATATACATTAATTAGGGCTGAAAGTAGTATGCTCCAGTTATCTGAAAAAACTACTCACACGGAACTTCTCACTGGTGAAGTCAGACTAATAATACAGTCATGTCCCCATTTCACAGACAAGGAAGCAAACACAGTTGAAATGAGTAGCTGAAAGACCCTCATGAAGTCAAACCTGAGTTCCAGAACTCTGCTCACTAGTCCGGGAAAGTATTTTATAGTTTTGTTATGTTTGACTCTCTGCAATCTTCTTTCCTGGACTGTGTCTTTGAGTTCCAGTTGTGGTCTGGTCTTTCCTTTGGTATTTTCTTACATAGTTGGGGCAAGCTAAATTTCTTTAAGTTTGTGATTTAAAACGTTCTAACGTTTCTTCTGCTTACCAATTTTTGGTATATATTCAAATCAAAAAAACACCCTTAGAAACTGAAGATCAGAACTTCCCAGAGAATCATATGGAGTTTCTTGAGCTTTGAAGGGTCATAAATACCTTTACCAACCTAATGAATCTATTGGTTTTTTTCTCTGTAAAAAATGCATATGTACATTTGTACATGACTTCAGTGTATTCATGTGGATTTTCCTTACCTATTGATATATCAGTTAGAATACTCATAAACCACAGTTTAAGAACTTTGACTGATTGACTTTGCTTATTTTTATTTATTTTTTAAGAAATGAGCCCTGGCTGGCATAGCTCAGTGGATTGAGCGTGGGCTGCGAACCAAAGCATTGCAGGTTTGATTCTCAGTCAGGGCACATCCCTGGGTTGCAGGCCATGGCCCCCAGCAACTGCACATTGGTGTTTCTCTCTCTTTCTCTTTCTCCCTCCCTTCCCTCTCTAAAAATAAAATAAAAATAAAAATAAATGGATCTGTGTTTTGACCCAGCGATCCCCCTTCTGACAATACATCTGAAGCACTAATTTGAAAGAATATAAGCACCCTTGTGTTCAATGCAGCATTATTTACAATCGCTAAGATATGGAAGCAGTCCAAGTGTCCATAAGCAGATGAGTAGATAAAACAACTAGGGGGCATTTACACAATGGAATACTACTCAGCCATAAAAAAGAAGAAAATTTTACCCTTTGCAACAGTATGGATGGACTTGGAGAATATTGTGCTAAGTGAAATAAGCCAGTCATAGAAAGACAAATACCATATGATTTCACTCATATGTGGAATGTAATGAACAAAATGAGTAACAAGGAAAATGGGGACAGACTCATAGATGGGGAGCAGGCTGACAGCTAAAGGAGAGAGGTTAGGGAGTGGAGGGATAGAGCAAAAAGGAAGAAGGGCTTATGGACATGGACAACAGTGTGGTGATTGCTGAGGGGAGAGAAGTATAAGGGAACTCAAAGGTAACGTAAAAAAATACAATAAAAAACAAAAAATAGATAAATATTTTAAAAATACAATGAAGATAAAAAATAAAAATAAAAGGGAACTTTTAATTTAAAGACACTAGTAAGGTATGACTTCCTAGAGGAGCAGAGTACATTCTTTCAATAGGGCTGCCTTCTTTCTAAAAAAGCATAAGTATAAACAATTGCTAATACAACATACCCAGTTTATGTCTCCTAGAGCTATGCCAGAATCATCATACACCTTTATTTTCCCTAATCTAAAACCTTTCTACAACTTGTGTGTTCCTGTAACTATTCTTGAATTGTCAAAACATTCTTAAATTTGACCCTCATGTAATTACAGAATCTGTTTCCCAGGATTATTTTCCAAATTATTTCAGTCCTGCTTTTAGCTTTTCCTTCTTCATACTGTTTCTGGGGAATAAAATGCCCATAGCTTGGATCTGACTCTTCCTTTTTGTCTTCTTAGAAGACTCTATGGTTGTGTACCATATATCAGAAAAGGAAATGCAGCACGCCTTGTAAATTGGTAGACTGCTTTATTCATTCAAAAGATGTCAGTTATACATCTCCACATAAATTGAATTTACACTTCCCCATCCTTAAGTTTTCTAAATTTTTCAAAAAATATCTTCCAAGTATTTATTCATTTATTTAATAATTATATTTTATTTATAAAATAACATTTTATTACTTTATATGTTTTATTTTCTCTAAAAATTTGAAGAAACACCTAAGAGATACAAGTGGAAAAAATATTATCTGTGGAGGGCACATAAAAGTTAGAGCTGAAGAAACAGTGGTTGTTAGACACCCTTGTTTTACAGATAAGGAAACAGGGCCCTACCAAATTTTGACAGCTAACTTAAGGTAAAGAATTAGTGGAATATTATGATGAATAGAACTGATACAAAAAAGAATACAATAAAATGCTCGGTTTTGCCAGCCATGATTTGTTTTTTTCAATGATCAATACAAAACTAAACTTTTAGTGTGACAAATAGTTTGTTCCTAAATTCAATGTCTCAAAGACCACTTAGTTATTCCACCCTTGGGAGACAGTGGAGGGAAATATGATTAAAATTTCCCCACTCATGTATGGCTTACTATATTCTTTATTAATATCTCTAAGTCTCCAAATATACTACTAACAGCAACCTTAAACTAGGAAAAAATACTCTCACTGGGGACAAAGAGCTTTCCTGACTGAGTTAAAACCAGGGATAGAGATGGGAGTTTTACCTTCCAGTATGACTTCTAATTTCTGCTGATTTAAACCCAAATCCTAATTTTTACTTCCTCTATCTTCTTTTCAATCGTCACCTGGATCCTTGAAGAATTCAGTGAGATGCTTCCTTCTTCCCTAAGTCTATATCAACACTGCTTTGATAGTAATGCAGCATGCTTAGCAATAGGAAAGACTTGGCAGAAGTTGTTTCAGTAGAAAGTTGTTTTACACCCTGGCTGGCATAGCTCAGTGGATTGAGCGTGGGCTGCGAACCAAAGCATTGCAGGTTCAATTCCCAGTCAGGGCACATGCCTGGGTTGCAGGCCACGGCCCCCAGCAACCGCACATTAATGTTTCTCTCTCTCTCTCTCTTTCTCCCTCCCTTCCCTCTCTAAAAATAAATAAATAAATAAATAAAATATTTAAGAAAAAAGAAAGTTGTTTTACTAAGACATGAAGTTGTCTCTAACCAGCACAATCAACTACCCCCATGTCTGGAACCACCAGGCCCCGAACTCCTTCAGTCTCTGCAAGTGTTAGACCTGCCATCCCCTGCCTTTTAACTTTGGCCATATATAAATATATTTGCTTATTTTCAATGATACATGCAATATTATAAATTTTTTATCAGAACCATTTTTTATGATTAAAAGTATTCATGTTGAGGATTAAATAGCTTAGATGTAAACAGCACTGACACCAGCCTTTCCACTGCAGCATCAGTTATTTGTTCAGTAGTTTCCCTCTCAGGAAGGTAGAAACGGTGCTGCTCCTGTTCCAATGTTGACGGACTCTAATGTCTTTATTACTTTCTTCTGGAGTAACTACAATTTTACCTTCCCCATGGGACCGAGGACAAGCAAATAGATTCCTCTAGTGATAGCAACTTGTAAAAACTGATTTGCTGTGAACTTGAGATCTATTATCCAAAGGTTGCACTCCTATTACATTCTATTATCAGCCAAAACAACCCTAGCATTGGTAATAAGTTTAATGCATATCGTCTGTCTCCCTATGACAATTTCTGAGAAGTGCTTCCAAGATACTTCTTAATTAGCACCATTATCACCTTTTCTTAAGACCAAAAAAATCCATGCAATATTTGCCTCCATCCATCTATAATAACGTTAAATAAGTCCATTTAACACCTGGCTGCTAGTAAAGGTTGAAATATATTACCCAGCATCTGATACAACACACACACACACACACACACACACAGTTATTAGGCATGTGACTACCTGGGGATCTGTTATCAGGCCTTTGGTAAATGACAGGGAACCATCAGCTGCATGGCAACGAATTGGTGTTAGGGGTAAGGACCATAACTGAGAAATACTGAGGTGCAGTGGTAACCTTCACTAGCTTGTGGCTGGGCCAGATAGGAAAGCAATCCTCCAAGAACCGTTTCACTTGTAAGGAGCACAAATGGCCATCTATCAACAGCAAGAGAGGACGTTTTTGAAGGTCAACTGTCATGGTAGCTCTGAAAACCTTGACAACACAAGGGCTGCTTACCAAGCTTGGTTCTCTCTGAGCCTGAACAATGTTTTCAGCTTTTATTTATTTATTTTAACTTTGGTGGGAAATCAGTCATTTGGATGTCTCCAGAAAGACAGGTAACCTACCTCAGGACCAGGTAATTGAACATATTTACTGCTTTTACACCTGGTAATGTGTTTACTTTAAGAAAGAGATTTGATAGATAAAAAGTAAAAAGAATAAGGTGTGATTCAAGAAAGTATTTTCACATCATAATTTAAAATATAATAAATGAATGGAATAAGGCAATGGTTTGTTGGAGCTCTAAATCCCAACCATTGTTCACAGAGGGTCCAGAAGACAGCTGCGAGAACCTTGGGCAATAAGTAGTATGGGATTAAGATCCATTCTAGATCCCTCGGTAGACACTGGTCTTTCGTTTCTGAACGTTGTTGGTTTTTGCACTTACCTGAGCACCTGTTGCTGCCCCCTGGTGGCCCAGGAATTCTTACAACAGACCCCCTTTCCTTCCCCCAATAAAAACTCACGTGTCAGTGTCCCTGGGCCTTGCTTTCTTCTATTAAAAGTTACAAGAAAAGATTTTTGAAGGTTTAAAAATAATTTACACCTGACACTCTTTTTCAAGTCAAAACAACCTTACAAACATACAGAAGGTAATCATTTTAAGTAAAAAAAAAAATCTGACATTTATGGATTCTATTCACATTTTCTTCCATTTGATTTTATGTGTTTATGTGTCTATACATATACATTTACACAAACACACACTATAGTATATATGTGTAATATAGCACAGGTTCTATCCAAAAAGTATCCAGCCATATAATATGAAATATTGAACATTTACTAGGGGTTAGATGTACCTATTGTATCATTTGATCTCAATAATTCCATGAAGTTGTTTTATAGATTAAGACACAGGCTAAAGGCATGCATCTGGATCTGGATCCTTAGAAACAAGGATATAATTTGGCTTCAATTATCCTGTTGTCTGTCTGTATTGATCAAATTAACAGTACCTTGCCAAATTCCCACTTGACTGGGTGCTGTGTACACGTAGCCTATGGCTCTAGAGATGTAGCTTTGTTGTATCTAAGGCCATTTTTTAGTGAAAGTTGCCCCAATCAGCAACACTGCAGACATGAACAGGTAATCCAAAGTCCCCATTGTGATTCCAGAGAGCTCGCTCTTGTCACTGCTGATTTAAGTCCTGGAAGCTGGAACTGTGATTGGATTAGGACTCAGAAGAATCTTGAGGTTCCAGGAACTATTTCAAGGACAGTCAAAAAAAAAAAAAAACCCTTGAATGTAACTCTTCAGAAGTTTTTTATAAACTTGGCTAAAAATTTCTCTCTCTCAGGAAAAAAACGGGATTGATTGTAAAATTGGCTTTAGAGCACGATTTGGTAAGCCTCTTGCAGAAATAAACAATGGCCAGTCAAATGGGAACAAACAATAAATAGCTGTTAATGCAGAGCTTGCTATAGCAAGGGAGTCAACCACTGTCACTCATATTTCGGTAGAGACTCAAAGGCAGGCTGAGTGTTAGAAAGTGTTATAGTGAGAAAGAGAGAAGGCTCCAGGTTTGTCGCTATTGGAGCTTCGCGGGCACAATAAAAATGTAGAGGGGCCAACTAGAAGTGAGGCATTCCCTGTGATTGGTTAGAGGTGCATATTTGGCTTTCTCTGTTTGCAGTAAGTTAGAAGTTAATTAAGAAGTAAAACAAGTTCTCAATGAAGTCCTGGTCATTATGGTCTATTATTACAGAATTTATTGTTTCACTTCCTGGATTACTAGAGATAGCAGTCTGACTTCCTACAAATCTAGTTTATACCAAATTAGCTTCCTAGAATTAGAAAGAGAATAAGGAAGGTGCATGGGAAGAAATATGTTACCTGGGATCTCAAGTGGGTTTTTTAAAAAGTCTCAATGATATTTATACCAGTTTTATTATTGCTGAGTTGCAGGGGGAAAATGACCCAAAAATACAGTGGTTCAAATAAAATAGGAATGTCTCTATTTCATAACAACCCAGAGACTGGTAGATGATCCAAGAGAGACCATCATCTATCTTTATATTTATCCACCTAAGATGGACTTCTTGCAAAATCATTAATGGCTCAGATTCATTTATTGTTATTAATAATTCCACATATTATTTTTATAGGTTCTTTTAAGTTGTGTCCCTCACCTGTGTGGTCATGACTGGCTCACCACCATCCCATTTGTGTTCTAACTTATGGAACAGAGAAAGAGAAACAGAGGAAAAGCAGCTTTCTTTAAGAATATGGTGTGGAATTTCCACTCGCACTCCCATACCACTAGACATAACGTGAGTACATGTAGGTAAAGGAAAGCTTTAAAAATGTAGTGTCTAGCTGCACCGCCAAGTTGACTACGGAGAGTCCATAACCAAAAGGAAGAAGGGAAAGTTAAATACAAGAAAAATTAGCACTCTCTGCCACAGAGATCATAATGGCTATAAATTTCATAATTGTATGAAGAAAGTTATAGAAGTCCAAAGAACACTTCCCTTCTCTGAAGCATTATCCTATTGAGCCCATGAGGCTTGGTAATAGGTTTCAGTAAAATCCACCCCTACCTACTTCTTCATCTTGGGGATTCCAAAATTTCTCAGGCATTTGGTATAGAAAGCTTACCGTCAGAGGGCCGAGAAGTAGTGCCAATGATACCTAATATTTTTAAATATATTATGACTTACTGAATAGTATAAAGAAAAATGGAAAATCTTTATTTGTTTTCTGTCCTTTGGTGTCCTTAAAATTATTTCAGAACCAATAAAACGAAGAGGTACATACCAGATTTTAACAAGGCCCTAAATTATACCCTTCTTAGGTATTTTAACTTTTTTCAATTTAATATCTAAAAATAAACTAATAACCTGCCCAAGAAATTTTGGAGTACTTTGGAAATGCAAATAAAAAAGACACAAAGCACTACTCATAGTTTCGTTAAAGAATTTGGATGGTTTCAATCTGACTAGTGAAGTATGGGTTTCCTACTTAGGCAGCAGACCTCTGGAACTGTGGCTGTCCCAGGATTAAGAATGTTATACCTATACAGTCTATAATTGCCTACACAGCTAACATAACTACCTTGACATCTATTATCCTAGAATAGTTGTTCCCCTCTTAGGTGACTTACTGTATATGTCTCATTTTAGTGTACATCTGAACATGGGGGAAAGATCCAAGTGCCCATGTGCTTAAGAACTCTGGTCCTCGGTGCCTAAGGAAAGAATTTATTTTGGTGGGGAGAGAAATACTAAAGGGCCAGTACTTTGGGCCTCAAATATACAAAAGTCCTCAAATTTAGACTTTGATTGATCTGCAAATGAAGCCACGTATATGAATATTTTATTTGTACATGTGTTATGTATATGTACATTTTTTTCAATTAAAACAACATTTTCATTACTGAATTTCTTTCTTTTATAATACCCTGGGAACCACAAATGTTTATGGGTAGAAGATCATAAGATTCCATAAGAACAGTAAACACTCACCCCCCTCCCACTGCCAAGGACAAAGGGTAAAGTTTGCAGAAGCAATGTAATTTACCTTATCTCTTCTAAAATGTTCTCTCTAAACCACTTTAAAAAATATGGGTATGATTGTATTGTGTCTGGAGAAAGTTGAAGGTGAGAAAAGATTTTGTAATGATTTACTAGAAAGAAAAGGTTTAACTGAAATTTTTTAAATGGTTTTTAAAGGTAGACCTTTGAGACAAGTTTAAGACATCACATTGCCTTTATCCTATGTAGCCTTTGAAAATATATTGACTCTTGTCTTCTTTCAAATTACACTCTCTAGAAAACTGAAGGACCATAAATACTGGCATCAATAAAAATGATTTGAGCTAAGGGCAGAAATTTAAAATCTTTAAAAAGAACATTTGTTTACCTGGTGGAAGCCAGAGGGAGACTCCATTATCTATCAGATAGAATGAGCAAACTCCAAGTACAAACATGTTTCAAGAATACACCATTTTCTGATTTAACTCTGTCTCCTCTATGTATTCTCTTAGTGACCTGCCAGGCCTGCTTCAGGAATCACAATCTCATTTTTGCATCTTTTTTTCTAAGGAATAGGGTATTTCCTATTCCAATTCAAGACTATGGATTCCTAGGGCAGTCATTTCTACAAGAAAAGTGAAGTGATAGCAGTTATAATTAATGAATTTGAAGACAAAATTAAGACAAAGTAGTAAATAATATAATCAAGAAAATCTGAAATCAAGACTGAAGTAAAACAATATTATTTAAAATCTTTGTGTAGTTAACAGGACTTTTGAATACTCCACAGGAATAATTTCAGGATAACTACATGAGAGAGGAAAGGAAAGATTTTATATTAAAGATTAAAAGTTCTGGAAATCAAATATAGAGAATAACAAAAAGGACAGTATACATAGGAGATACAAACATGATTTTACAAGGTAAAAAGAAAGACTAAAAACAAAGAGAGAAAGAAAAAGAGTGAGGGAAAGGGGTGGGAAGAAGAAAAGCAAGGAGGGAGGAAGGAAGACGCACAAAGGAGCAACATCTTCAAATAATACTGAGGCATATACCCAGGAAAAACAGCTTTCATATTTTCAGGCTTCACATATGAAGCCAGTAATTACAGGCAGATAATAACTTTGGCCTTGTTTTCTAAGCACCATTTTTGTTTATTCTAAAACTGATACATAATAAAAATGATAGACATCATCCAACTCTACCTGGGTTGTTATGTTCAATAATGCAGTAATGTTACATTCCAGTTTAGTACAAAATAGTGAGAGGTGAAGGTGTAATTACTGATGATCTTCATGTCCTGTGTATTCCATCATCTTTTGGTTCTTCTTATGCAGGGTCTCCAACCAAGGTAAAAATTCAGTTCATAGTCATGGGTGGGTAAATCTGTGTGAAGATAAAAGATCTCCACACATATCTCTAACTTTGGCTTCAAATACTGACACTGAACCAAAGGCTTTCTTTCTAGAACGAAGTAATGGTTGATGAGGCAAACTTAGAGAAATATTAAGTCAGTCAGAACATTTCACCCCAAAGCAGCAGAATATGCATTCCTTTCAAGTGCATATGGAACTTTTTCCAGGATAGATCCCATGTTAGGACACAAAATAAGTCTCAATGAATTTAAGATCAAAATCGTATCAAGCATCTTCTCCAACTACAATGATATGAAACTAGAAATCAATTACAAGAAAAAAAATGAAAAACACTCAAATACATGGAGGTTAAATAACATGTTCCTAAACGATGAATGGGTTAAAAATGAAATCAAGAAAGAAATTAAAAGATACCTTGAGACAAATGAAAATAAAACACGACAACTCATAATCTATGGGATTCCACAAAAGCAGTCTTTAGAGGGAAATTCATTATAATACAGGCCTGCCTAAAAAAAACACACAAGAAAACCTCAAATAAAAGAATTTTACCTTATACCTAAATGAACTAGAAAAAGTAAAAAAAACAAATTGTGTAGAAGAAAGAAAATAATAAATTTCAGGACGGAAATAAACAAAATAGAGTCTAAAAAAGTACAAAAGATCAATAAAACCAAGGGTTCCTTGAAATGATAAATAAGATTGATAAACTTTTAACCAGACTCATCAAGAAAAGAAGAGATTTATTGCAGCATTATTCCCAGTGGCCAACACAAGAAGACAACCAAGGTGTCCTTCAATAGAGGATGGGATAAAGAAGATATGATATATTTACTATGGAATACTTCTCAGCCATTAGAAAATATGAAACACTGCCATTTGCAACAACATGGATGGAAGCTACAAAATAGTGACAGGGGTAAAGCACAGCGTAATTTATGCAGTCAATAATATTGTAAGAACTATGCATGGTGCCAGATGGGTACTAGAAGTATTGGGGGGAACACTTTGTAAAGTATATGATCGTCTCAGGCATACTGTGCTGTATACCTGAAACTAATTCCAAATAATGTTGAATTTCAAATGTAATTGAAAAATAAAATTAAATTGAAAAAGAATCTCAGCCATGATTGGCATGGCTCTGTGGGTTGAGCCACACCAACCAAGCAAACCTTTGTCCCACAAACCAAAAAGTCACCTGTTCAATTTCTGGTCAGGACATATCCCTGGGCTGTGGGCGCAGTCCCTGGCCGGGGCATGTGTGAGATGCAAATCACCCATGTTTCTCTCACACATCAATGTTTCTCTCCCTCTCTTTCTTCCTCCCTTCCCCTATTTCTGAAAATAAGTAAATAAAATTATTTTTTAAGTTTTTTTTTTTAAGAATCTCTTAGGGAGCTTTTAAAATATGCTAATGCCTAGGGTCCTTCCCAAACCAATTTAATGAAATCTCTACAGCTGAGCTCAGCTCTCTATTGTTCTTTTAAAACCCCAGGTTATTAGAATAAGCTGGCAATAATAAGAAATATTGAAGACCACTAAATTAATCCAATCAAATAGCTAAGGAAGTCAGCACTTGATCATAAATCTGATCTAAATTTCAGTCCCAGCTCTGCTTTGAATTTGATTTGTGGCTTTTGAAAGTAATGTAGCCTCTTGGACTCTAGTTTTCTCAAAGTTCAAGTGAGATCATTGAATTAGATCATTTTTAAAGTTAAAGTGAGATAATTAATTAGGTCATTCAACATTTTCTTTCTGAAGGTACATCAGATACACATCCTAACATGCCTAGTAAGATTTCCTATCCTCTTCACTGTTTGGGGGCTAGCCTGGCAGGCTGTGCTTCCTCCGCTTCACTCTAGCCCTGGTTAACCTCTTTAGTTCCTTGATCGCCTGTCAGCTCTCTTTGCTTCCCAGTCTTCATATGTTATATCCTGTCATTATAAAACACTCTGGAACATCTCCCTCCTCACTCAACTAAGTCAATACTATCTAAACATAATTACTTTTCATTTACTCCCTTATCTAACTCATAAGTGATTTCCAGAATGAAAGGCAATCACAGGTGAGTAAGCACTTCAAAAGATTTTTTAAATAGAAACCTAAAATATCATTAATACACACTGAAGGAGACAAGATACAATGCAGATTTCTCTCAACAATGCTTAGCAAGGAATTCTGGACGCCATGGGTTTTCCTAGGAAGATAACCCTATCATTAAGAAGTTTTTTGAGGGATGACTGTGAGGTCAATTTTGTGACAGAATATGGTAAAAGTTTGAGTTGCCCGTATTATTCCCCACTCCCAATAATTACTGCTTCTAAAGGGTCATTTTGGGAAAGGTCAGGAAATGAAAAGACATGCATCAGAAGAGGCTGAAAACAGAGGCTCTTCTTTCCCATAAACTCTACAAATGAGTACTCCAAGGTCCCAGTGAGAAAAGACCTTTAAACTCTCCCTGCATTCTCCACCAGGATAATAACTGTGGGAAGGAGTGGAAGGGCTGATTATATTTTAAAGGCACAATGGGAGCTGTAGGGCAAGGAGAAGAATCTTGTTATACTTTCCCACAGATGCCAGGCAATTTTACTAGGAGAGCAGGTTATATATCATAATATAGATGCAGGGCCAAGTCTCAGAACATTTAAGAAGTACAGGTGTATTCCACACACACACCCCATTCTTTACTATGCATCCCTGTATGGACCCTCCCCGGGCACAGAATGACAGTGGGTTGCACCTGGCTGCTCTTGCAGCCTGTTACGGTGCCCTGTGGAGCACCACTCATGCTTCTCCTACTTACTCAGTCCTCTTGCTGTTTTACCCAGAAAGACACAGAGCATAAAGAATGAAAATTTAAAAATCCCAGCTAGAATATTATGATCTGTCTGTGGCTACAAAGCAGAGAAATGAAGGGCAAGCATGGGAAATTCACTAGAGATATGTCAGTGGCAAGTAGGGGGTTTGGCTTTAGGTAACACTGGGAGCAATCCATAGTCATGGGAGGAAACAAAAGAGCATATGGGTAGAAATGGAAGTACAGTGAAATTCGCTGGAGAGATCATTTAGTTGTATTATAGTGGTTCTCATTTCCTTTGGATATTGGAAGTTAATGGAGTGAGAAAGTGTGAAAACACCTCAGAATTGGAAAGTATATTGATTAGGAAACTAAGATGGCTGGATAGCTAAAGAGGCAACAAGGGGTTGTAGGGCCAAGACCTTAACTTGAGACTTGTGGTCATGAATGCAAAATGTGACCAGTTTGCAAAGGTGTGTCTCCAGAACTGCAACCACATTCCAGTGCGGAGTAGACAGATAACTAGTTTTGCCAATTAAGTGAGACAGAAGGAAAGGAGGTCACAAGGGAGTTGAGGTCGATTACAATGAATGTGGTAGATCATGCAGTCCAACCTGGACAAGGAGAAAAGTGAGAAGTAGGAAACACTGGACAGTAAAGTGTGTTGGAGTCAATGAGTTTGAGTTCTATGGGGTAATACATTCAGGTAGACTTGTTGCCATAAAGGAGTTTAAGCAGGGAGAATTAAATTGAGATTTCAGAGGGCTTGCCATTACTAATAATGGCGATGTCTATAGTATTATTTTATAAACTTTTTAGACCTTTCAAAAAGAAAGTAATGTGCCATCCCTGGCTGGTGTGTCTAACTGGGTTGAGTGCTAGCTTGCGACCCAAAGGGTTGCCAGTTAATTCCCAGTCAGGGCATATGCCTGGAGGGCACATGAGAGGCAACCATGCACTAATGTTTCACTCCCTCTCTCTTTTTCCTTTCCTCTCTCTCTAAAAAAAAGAAGAAAAATAAAGCAATGTTCCATAGATATTTAGTACCCATGCACAGATTTTCACAAAACAATACTTATCCTTAAATACATTCTGGTAGTTTAAATGCTTTTCCATTCCCATTTTAAAATTTTAGTTACTAAATATAGTTCAAGCACCACTTACGTGTCACAATCTGAAGTCTGGAAAAAACTGGTCTAGGATAGCTGCAAGTGAGATATTTTTGTTGGTATTAAAGTTGTCAAGAGTAATGATAGAAGTGGTGGTAGAAATGAAAATGCTTAGTCAGATGTGAAAACTTTATATTAATTAATCTTTCCAATAAAAATAAAATTATAATAAATTAATAGATAATTCCACTAGTTCTTTATAAAGCAAAGTACAAGATTTTAAATAAAATAGATCAAATAAACACAACTTTTTTCTATTTCTGGTTCTGCAACATGAGGTAAGACTTAATATACGCTTTAATTTTTGGTTGTTTTTCCAAACATATGACAATTTAAAATTGTATTTGTTGACAAACCATGCCTGTTTGGACTACGATGTGTCACATATAAATGGAGAACAATTGACAATTTTTTAATTTTATTTTTATGCTGACATATAATGTTAAATTCATTTCAGGCTAAATCATAATGATTTGATATTTGTGTATATTGTAAATGATCACCACAATAAGATAGGGTGGTTATGTATTATGTATGAAAAATACTTGGTTTACATCTTCACATAGCATGTATCTAGTTCAAAATAATGGTGTTGAATAAGTAATCAAAAAATAAATATAGAGGTACAACGTGATAAGAGCAGTAGTGTGCTGAGAGAGAACATGGACTAGGGAAGTGGTGTTTAAGAAGTCCTCTTTCAAAAAATGATATTTTAACTGACTCCTAAAAGATGAGTAAGACATGGCCATATGGCAAACCATTTATCATTCTATACCTTACTTTGTCTTTGAAAAGGGAGAGCTAAAATAATAGAACCTCATGGTGAAACGGAGCTTTAAACTGCTTGTAGTCCAATGGCTCTTCTGATTCTTGAATCCTTTCCAACGCATTTCTGCCAAAATGTCAGTATCATGGCAAACTTGCTTGTTTTCAAAGGCGGTTAGTAAAGATTTTTCTAATTATTATTTTAGATGTTTTCTCACACATTAATTCACTTAATCCTCACAACTACCCTTGAGAAGCAATATTCTCTTACGTGTGGAAAACAAAATAAACGGAGTTGGCTTTGATGCGCAGTGGTGCTAGTCACCACCATCCCTGTCCTCTGAGCTGTTAATAACGGCAGGATTTTTCTCTGTTGCACCAATACATGCAAAGCAGCTGCCTAGGTTTAAGGGGAGGTTACAGGGTCATGGGACAATATTTTTTAGTGACTATCTGGCTCTTATCCAGTATAAACTCACATCCATGACCTCATTTGCATCACGCTCTAACTAAATCTAGCCAAATGGTAGATTTCATAAGGAATAAGGAATAAGGTTTCAGTCCTTATTCATGCTCATCTAATTAATCAACTCCTACTGAGTGTTACTAGCCACTAAATCTGGAAATAAAGCATGATGTTAGCAGAATACAAATAAACTTGAATGGAACGGGCAACTGAAAAAGAACTAAATACCTTGGCTTAAGTCAGAATCCTCCTCACCCTAACTCCAACATAATTTTTCAGGTTTATTGCACTGCTGTAAGTATACAGAATTAGGCATGCACCAAAAAAGGCACAGGCCCTGTGTGAAGAGGGATCTCCTAAGGAAAAGGATCAATATAGCTTACAGACCATGCCCACACTACTGCCACCACTCCCTTCATCACCCCCTAAGGTCGGGTCATTGTACTGTGGGTATGTTTCCAGAATCAGAGAGGAAAGACTCTGGTCGATAGATGTGTCAGGGCTAAATTGTTCTCATTCAACTTTACTCATTTTAACTGTGTATTGGCATCAGCTTCCCTTGGAATAATCTCATAAACGTTACCGTGTTTTGGGTTTTTAGAGTGGTGCTAAAAACTACAAAAGCCTGTGAATATAAAGTTGTGCTAAGAAAGAACTTAATCTGAGAGTTTCCGTTTTTTAGATCTATCAGACACCTGAGGAGGCAGCATGTTATTATAGATTAAAAAAAAAAAAAAAAAATTGATGAAGGGAGGGAGGGAGGGACGGAGGGAGGGAGGGACGGAGGGAGGGAGATTAGATTCACATCGGGGTATCTGCATTTCAGGCTTGCACCTACAATTATCTCAGTCACCTAAAGTTCTTTACTCTTCTCAGTTTCAATTTTCTCATGCACAAAATTATATGATTAGACCAGATGATCAGTGTGTTTTCTTCCAGTTTATTTTAACTTACTTTGGAAGGGAATTTATCAAGTTACAATTAGGACAATATGATACACAGAGCTCAGTAACTCTTTGTTCTTCTTGTTCTGATGTATTTTGTTTTATTGCAATTTCTTAATTACATATTTTTGAAAAAACATAAGCTGCTTGTGAAATCTGAGGTAAAGGGACACGACTATTCACTGATCAGAGACAGTAAATTGGTGCATCCCTAATGGTCAGTAGAGGAGTTAACCAGAGCCACGAGCATTTCTTTGTGCTGGTGGGGAGGTTATTGCTGCTCTTGTTGCATAAGCAGCTGACATTCAAACTCAGTGTAACTCTTCCACGATTCTGATAGGCTTTTCAGGTGGAGGCAGGGAAAAAAACCCAGACACCCTGAACCAAAATAAGGCCCGGCTACTCCAAGGGCACAGCAAGTTCCTTGAAAATTAAAAATATAACTCTTTTCTCAACATGGATTTTTCTGAAGCAATCCTGGCAATTTTCATTTTCCACCCTTGAAAGACACATTTGCTTTAATAGGTTGTCTAATTAAAGGGCCCAGCAGGTCTTCAAAGTCTTCGCTGGTGAGAATATTGAACTTGTACTCAACATTGGAGCACCAAGCCCACTGTTGCCTTTGAGACTAGAGAACCCACTTCCTCACACCATCTCCCACTCATGGAAGTTCGAAAGCAAAAAGCATCACACTGAAGCTTCAGATTCTTGTTCAACACTGTGTCACATACATGGGTGGTGTTGGGCACAGTTTTCCTATTGGGAGAGAGTAATTTTCTCAAGAGAAAGGGTAGAGTTTCAGATATAGTTAAAGTAGCTATCTTCTTTTCACCTCACCAAACCAAAGAGAGAAAATCCAAATTAAATGTAGGGGACTGTTGATACACATCTCTTTTTAAAAGGCCTAAATTTTTAGATACTTTAAAAGACTTTTATTTGGAATAAGCCAAATTATCTAGGATTTTAATAATTTTGCCGCTATATTTTAACTCCCACTTGAAATTACACTAACCCCTCAGTAGAGAAATAGATACATATTCACACGATTAAATGTACTAGTCTTGGAAATGCTAAAAGAGTAGTTATATTTTTCCACCTGCCCTCGATTTTCATAAAAGGAAATGTAAACATATCCCAAGTGCAAGTCAGTGATTGGTGGTGCAAGAGGGAAGCTCTCAGCGAAAATTGGGAGTTGTGAGGCAGGTCCATATGCTAGAAAAGCATTCCAGAGAGGGCACAGGGGGACAAAAAGGCTAAGCATTGTACTTATTGTGGGTTAGAGAACATTAATTACCCTCTGAAGGGGAAAACGAGGGAAAATAGGAAACTATGTATCTATGCACATTGTTATTGTTATCATTATTATTAAAATTATGTGCCCTTGGCTCAATGGATTAGCATATAACTGAAACATACATACTCTGATTATCCAGTGTTACCTTAGCCTTATTCCATTTCTCTCCTCCTTTACCTCCTTCTCATCATCACGCTTTTTCCCTTGCCTCTTTGGTATTTTCTGACATATAAAACTCAGCGTACTGGTTGCATAATGATATCTAGACAGTGTGTATTCAAATTAAAAGCTTGTTCAGGATTTATTGTCATATTTGCATATATAGTTGTTTTTATAATTGTTAGGATTTTTAAAATATTTCATCTTTTTATTTTAAGTAGTTCATTTAAATTTGTAATCAGCAATTGTCATAATAAAGGGAAAATTAAAAACTTGCCCATGTTTCACATAACAAATCTTAAATGCTTTTTTTCCTCCAAGTTAATTCCTCAGAGACACATCTAGCATCTCAAAACATCCCCAAGTCTGGTCTTAGATGGCATAAAGAAGAGCCCTCTGGGGAAGTCTGATGGCTTCATACTTAAGATTTATTCTCCTGGCAACTCTGGAAACTCAGATCTGTTCCAGGCAAAATTTCTCCCCTAAGAAGCCAGAAATCTGGATAACTGGGGAAAGAAGGGGAAGGGACTAGTCAAAGAACCTGTATGAATGACCCATGGACATGGACAACAGGGCAGGGACTGACTGTGGGAGCGGGGGGGGGGGGGGGGGGGGGGGGGGGGGGGGGGGGGGGGGGGGGGGGGGGGGTGGCCTGGTCAGAAGAGGGCAAAGGGGGAAAAACTGGGACAACTGTAATACAATAACAATAAAAAAAATTTTAAAGAAGTCATAAATCCAATCTCAAATTCTCAGAATTTCTAAAGCAGAATCATTTTATCTAAATCTCCTTTCTACTGAATCTCTTTTGTTGGCCTCTGTAGCTTTTCTCCCATCAAACAAATTTGGCTAGGAAGTTCTCGATTCTAAAAGAAACCTCAATACACATTGTTCAGGATAAACTCAACTATGCTAGAGGGACAAGTAACCCCACGACCTCATTTTCATAACACACTGAAAGTTTATTTCTTGTTCACAACCATGTGGGTTGATTAACTCTCCTCCAAGAGATGATCTAGGAAGTCCTGCTACCTACTCACACCATTAGGAACACCATGAACCCTGTGGTTGCCATGAAGAGGAAGCTGGAATAAATGGACTTCCTTAAGGATCACAACTAAGAAGTAGCTTTGTTGGGAACCGCCCTGCCTGGTATCAGAAGCTGTAACCCCTGCCTAGGTTAAGGCTGAGGGAATGACCTTGGAACCGTAAGCCACCAAGGAGAAAAGCTTATCTCCCTGGCTGGAGCACCACTTCTGCTCCTTTTACTTCACCCTACCTGGTCCCCAATGCTTGGTCGGTTAGCCAATGACAGGTAAGATTCCCCACGAGGGGAACAACCTAAGACAGGCACGATCACATGGGAGCCCCCCCCAAGGAAGGACTTTGGGGGCTATAGCAAAAGGGGGTGATGGACCCTCACCCCTCAGCTTTGACAAAACCTGAGTCTCATTGTCTGAGATAAAATATCCTTATCTCTTGGTTGCCTTAGTTCCCTTGATTCACCTAAGCCTGAAACAATGACAGAGGGTGGTACAGCCCTGTGCTGAAAAGGGCGGGTTCCCTGGGTGATCAGGCCTAAGAAAGAATATGTAAAATCCTGTGAAACCTGCTTTGATTAGAATGCTCTCAATTGAATGAGAAGGGTCCAAGGAGGAAGTAAGTTTGTTCCTCAAAGTCTTTTACAGCTCTTTGACTCTGACTCAAAATAGGCTCTCAGACTTTCTTGTTGTCTATTGTATGATACTTTCTTACTGGCAATGAGTAATGAGCTTTATCTGAATTCTTATGCAAACAAACCCAATAAAAGCCTGCTTGGGCTAGAGGATGGGACGTTCTCCCCTAGGGTGCTCTCCCCTAGGGAGGGTGGCCCAGCGCTCCCCACTAGAGAGAGGGGCCATTCCATTCCTACTTCCCCACAGGACCTGGTTGTCTCTGTGTATGTTTTTCTTGTGTGTCGACGAGCCATCTGCAGTGTTCCGTGGTCACTGCCAGTCAGTAGCCGCATCATAGCTTAAATCATTTCTGCCCATATTCCATAACCCCAAACTAACTGCATGGGAGACTGAAAAATACAGCTTTCAAGTGTGTTCAGAAAAAAAAATTACATGCTATTTTCACTGCTGCATGCCACAATCCTTAATCCCAAGAAGCAAACATGGAATTTCAGAACCACAGATTGTGGAATACATAAGTAAATTTTTCTAATTCCGAAAAGTTTTGGAGATCAATTCCCCAATGATTTTCTCGGACTCTAGCAAGATAAAAAATAAACATATTGATACATACATATATGCATACCTTTATTCATCCACCCATCCATTCAGTCAATAGTATTTTTAATGTAAGCAAAAACGTGTGTTTTGCAGTCTGTTTTTTTATGTAATAATCTATCTTAAATATTGTCCTATATCAATATATGTATTAGCACATCATATAGAATATATCATATCATTTTTATAGTTATAGAACTCACTGTGCTCCCCTATTGAAAGACAGTTGATTATAGAGAATGCACTTAAGTAAGTGTATCTTTCAGTCCTAGCCAGTGTGGATCAGTTGTTTGGAGCATCATCCTGTGGACTGAAATGTTGCAAGTTAAATTCTTAGTCCGGGCACATGCCAAGGTAGTTGTTAGGTCCCCAGTCGGGAGCATACAAGAGGCAACTAGTCAATGTTTCTTTCTTGCATCGATGTTTCTTTCCCTCTCTCTCCCTCCCTTTTCCTCTCTCTTCTCTCTCTCACACACACAAACACAAAAGTATATATTTGAATACATATGTAATTAACTCTTTCAGATCAATTCCTAGAGGTAAACAATTGTCAGACTCAAAAACAAAAAATTGTTAGTTCCTACTTGTGATTATTAACTCAACCAAGATGATTGGTATATATTTTCTAACTGGTTTTGTTCTGTCTTCATTGATTAACTTTAATCATCTCTTTGTACAGGTATTTTATTATAAGAATATATTATGTAGCTTAAATACGAGGGTGTTGCTCATAGCAGTTGCCAAGTCTAGAAGTAGAAATAAAAGCCAAGGCTATAGAAAAAAAATAAGAGGAATGAGAAAAAAATAAGTTAAAAAAAGTAAAAGAGAAGAAGAAGGAAAGAATGAAAGAAGAGAAGGAAAAGAAGAGGAAAAAATATAGGTAAACAAGCAGATACTCAGAGAGGAAGGCAGGAATAACCCCTTGGAAAATAAGTAGAGTGATGCTTTCAATTTTTTTCAAAACCAGATTAATATTAACACCAAAACACAAGAAAAACAGTATAAAAATAGAAAACTACAGACTAATCACCTTTGGGTAATTACCTCAAAATTTCTAAATAAAACACTGTCGAGTAAAATCTAGCAATATATTAAAGAATAATTTTCCATAACCAAGTAAGATTTGTGCCACAATAAATTTATATCTAGACTTCCTAACACCGCAATATCTCCAGTACCTAGAACAGTGCTTTGCACTTTACATAAATATGTACTAAGTTGGTGAATAAATGCATGAAGATAAAAAAATCTTTAAATATAACTCAATGTGTTAATAGACCAAAGGAGAAAATTTATGTGATCAACTCTAGAAATGTAAAAAAGGCATTGATAAAATTCAGCATATACAAGGTATTCCTGATTTTAAAATATAAGTAAATAAAAAATTATTGATGAGATACCTTCTTAACATTATTTTAGATGGATTGAGAATCAATTAAAAATGCATTAGAAGCCCTGGCTGGTTGGTATAGCACAGTGGATTGAGTGTGGGCCACGAACCAGAGGGTTGCAGGTTTTATTCTGCCGGCACATGCCTAGGTTGTGGACCAAGTCCCCAGTGAGGGGTGTGCAAGAGGCAGCCACGCATTAATGTTTCTCTCTCTTTCTCCTTCTCTTACCCTCTGTCTAAAAATAAAATAAATAAAATCTTTTAAAAAAATTAAATTTAATTAAAAAAGAAAAATCCATCAGAAGCAATGACAAAATTCATTAAGCTACATCCTGCCACATTTTGCAAAAATTAATGGTTTTAAAATATATAAATAAAAAATTACAAATGAATGGAAGAATATATACAACTTAAAAGAGTAATAAAAAGATATTGAAACAGACTAGTAGCCATCAGAGGGAAGGGGGTAGAAGGGACTGGATGAAAGAAGGTGAAGGGATAGCCGAAGAACGTACCAATATATGCATATGTGCTTTGTGGTGACAGCCAGAGGGAGTGGGGGGTGGGGGGTGTGGCTGGGAGGAGTGAGCAAAGGGGAGGGAGTATACAGTGTCATCTGTGATAGTGTCAACAATAAAAATAAAGTTAAAAAAGAGATAAAATACTTAAGAATACCCTTAACAGATAATAGGTAAGATTTAGGTCATTGAAAATTTTTAATTTTACTAAGGGACACTTTTAAAATTTTATAAAGAGAAATATGTGTGTCCTGTTTTTGAACAGAAAAACTTTCAATTTTTATAATATTTTACAATTTTAAGCCAACCTAAGAAAATTATATATAATATTTATATATGTATACTTAGTGGTAATGATGGTTTAAAAAGGGAGGAGGCTTCAGGGAGACTACAGTGCTTCTGAAATGTATGTGACAAGACAGCAAGACTAATCAGAAACTTTCCAAAAAAGAATAATGATTAAGGTCTTGCTTTAATAGATATTAAAACATACTATCCAATTCCTATTGCAGCATAACAAACCACTTCAGTACGTAGCTGTGTAATTTAATCATCTCATCATGTTTATGAAATTCGTGGGTCAGGGATACAGGTTTGTTGATTCTGGAGAGAGCAGAATACCTGCAGGTGAGCTGGCAGTCAGGGGCGGGAATCAGAAGCAGCTTCACCCACAGGTCTGCTGCCTGGGCTAAGGCAGCTTGTAGGTACAGCTCAGCTGGAGCACCTACACTGCTTCTCTCCACTAGCCCAGACCAGACACTCTGGGAGAGCCACGCGAAATCTGCTCGGTGAGTTGCATGAGCAGGAGCAAGTTAGATGGCAGAGGTGGGAAGAGTAGGCTACAAGGAGGTGATGAAGAATGAGTCGGGAATAGAAAGGGACTCAATATGTTTATATATTAACATTTTTTAAATAGTTAATATAAAAATTAACCTAAATTTTATATCTACTTATGATATACTTGATAAATTAACAGGTACTACAAATTTCTTTATACTCTGCTGGAGTTTTTTCAGAATAGTATAATAAAATACCAAATATTTGTTCATTGAAATGAGTTGGAATATGATCATAAACTTAGTTTCCTCAAGGACTCGTCTAATAAATCTATGATTTACTATTACCAAGAATTTTGCTAAGCTCTTTATATTTACTATCACATATTATTCTCAAAACATCCATGAAAAAGTAAAGAGTTACTATCATTTCTCGTAGACAACTAAAAAAGAAAAAGGCTTAGAGAAATTAAATAACCTGCCCAAACATAAACAGGCTGCTTCTCCACTCATGTCTGTATAGGACTAACTACTGTCTCTAATCCCTCAGCCTGCCTGTCCCACTCCAGTACATACATTAAAGAGAAATGACAAGGTGACACCTGTGAGATCCTTAGGAGGGCAGCCTGTGACATCAAAATAACCTTAATAAAAAATATGTTACCACAATTTAGCTTTGAAGTCAAACTCACAAGATCAAGAATTTGGTGTCTTGAAGTTATATGGTTTTATATGTGACTGGCATAGTTTGGTTAAATATTAATTAAATTCATGAATATAATTCTGTAGTGATACTCAATTTGTATTTCAAATTTCCATAGTGATCCAAAACAGACCATTATAATAGTGTCAATTTACCACATAATGATTACTTGAAAATCCTAAGTCCTGATACATCAATTACACAGCTTGGAAATCAATTTCCTAACATTCAGTTAGATAACAAAGTATCATAGAATTTCAATAATAATTTTAGTACGAGGATGTCAAACCCAACCTTGGTCTGGGCATATACAAGTACTTCAACCATGAGGTCGATAAAAGACGTTTCTGCTGGTCTGTTCGTGAGATGAGGAAGAGAGTGAGCCGTTCAGGAACTGTCAAAATCAGGACACCTCCATGACAGCCTTCCTTCAGGCTTTACCATTGTCACCACCTGGGCCAAGAGTTCTCTTTTTCCGTGTTGCCTGCTGTTGTATCCTGAGGCTGAATACAGTGCCCAGCATATAGTAGGAAAAATAACAAACATTCGTTCATTGAAACTAATTGGAATATGATGATAGACTTAGTTTCCTCAAGGGCTAGTCTAATAAACCTATGATAACTCTAGTCTAATTTGCTATTGCCAAGAATTTTGCTGAGCACTTTATATTCACTGTCACATATTATTCTCAAAACAACCCTGTAAATTCACTCTAGGGGAGAGGCTACTAACTCCTTATTTTATGATCACTATTATTTTCCTAAACAAGGTTATGTAAGAAAAATACACTTTTAAAAATTAATATCAAATCACTCTAATGTACTTTTCTGTATCATTAGAGATCAAGGGCTAAATAGCTACCTTCTGGTTTGTAAGCTCCATTAGCTTCTTTGAATAAGAAAGTCACAAAAAGAGATGTCTGTGTCAGTTCCCAGAGAAAAAGCTAATAAAGTCCAGGGAGGACCATGGTCAAAGAAATGCTCTGAGGTCTCACTGAAAGACAACTTCCAGCGGTTAGATCCAATCTCCCTCTAAGTTGTAGTTTCGCTCATGCAGTGTTTTCAGGTACAAAGAAAGGTGACCAAAGACAAGAAAAATGCCAACTATAGTGTAATGAAGCCAGGGGTGGGGGGAGTGCTGGGTGGGGGTGGGCAAAGGGAAACGGAGGTTATCTGTAATGGTGTCAACAATGAAAAGGGAAGAAACAAGAAGCTGGACATTGATGCTTGACAAAGTCATCCCTCATTTGATTTTGTCTGTAACACCAATTATCACCTAGCAAAAGATCATTTTGATGACTTTAATTCATTCGAAGTGACAATATAGCCACTCACACAGGTCTTTTTTCTAACATTTACTAGTATTGCTGTGAAGGGTCTTTAGAAAGGAAGTACTACTTGTTTCATTATGTATTAACACAGGTTAATGCATGACCCAACTTTTTTCTAATAAAATATGCCTAAAGGTGAACGTAAGTAGGCTATAAAATTAAATCATCCAGTGCCTTCAAGGGACAAAAATATCACTTTTCTGGCCTCTCACATTTACCCTTGAAACTATAATAAATTGTGAAATATTAGCTCTCTTAGGTTTTGCCTGCCTCCTACAACACAGTGCTGAAGCCCTGAATCACTCCGTTTGCTTCTTCCCCTGCCAAGTCCACTTCTCAGAGTTTCTGGCAGGACTGAAAGGATATACCAAGATGATTACTAATGTGCTAGATTATTAAAAATTAAGTCCCCCAGAGTTCTCTTTTACATTTGTTTTCCAGGAGAATTATTCAGGATACCTGAATGAAAAGCTACTCCTTGACTTTGAATTGCCTCATTTTGAAGGCAAAGGACTACCTCATATTCTGGGCACTCTAATGGTGAAATAAATTATCAGTTCTAAAGAAATAACCAATTGTACAAGGGACAGCCAACAAAATCCTGGAATAAATTTGGCTCAATGTTAATCAGATAGAAGACAACCAATATGACTCAGAATTCATGACAAAGATTTCCGTCATGGTAATTGGCCTAAGCTTGTAAGAACAGATTGTAAAACAGATGGATAAAAACCATAACAAAAATAACAACAAATTACACAGATGCTCAAAACATAAATATATGAAATTTAGCCTTTATGTTATGCCCTAGGAAAGGCAGAAGATCCCAGGATACTTATACAAAGACATTTAGTGTTCTCCTATATTCACAGCAAGAACTGTTGACCTGATGGAGTAGTAGTACAAATCATCAAAACAGCTTCTAACTCATGTTCTGACATTAAGTGGTCAACCTTATGGAAAATTACTTAAACTGGCTGGCATAAGATTATTTGGTTGTAAAATTGGTGGATTTTACTATATCTTCTACATCCCCTTAAAGGTATAAAACTCCAAATTCTATGTAATTTATTATGAAGCATGTAATAAAGATTTGTTTCTTGTTCCATTGCTGAATTGAGCATTGGAAGTTGTGCCCATCACATAGTGAATTCTGTATAACTATTTCCTGAATGAATATAGTCATAATGAAGTGTTTATTGAATAAACGCATATATACAGCATGCATCCTTTCAGTTTCTTAGTACTATATTATATTTACACACAGGGAATATTTTGGAAAGAATTTTTTTTAAAACTCCCAAACTACCATGAGCTAAAGTCCATGGTATAAAAAAAAAAGAGGTTAAAAAATAGGACAGTATGGTCTAAATTTTTAATTCATAAAATACCTAAAGACTGGCATATGAGCAACCTCACTCAGGGCAACAGATCAAGATCAAAGAGTGTTTGGAAAAAATTAAAAAATATACAGACTTTAAAAAAGATATTTCAACCTTTTAGACAAATGATTTCCAGACTTCTGAGTTATAATAGATGAAATTCACAAATTTCCCCTTATTTAATTGGTCTAATTTAAACCACCTAGCTAAACGGTGACTCATCTCAATTCCTTTCCTTTCTTCAAGTGTTCTACACTGCCCTAGGCTTTGAAGAACACAGGGAAAATAAAAGTCTCACACAGAGAACTTGCTTGTGAACATTTAAAAGTCTTTTTAACACATTTAGCAATCTTATTTAAGGCTGCACACAGCACACATATACCTTCATCTTGTCATTTATTGAACCTATATTTCTTGAGATCCTATTTATGTACCATGAATGTTTTGGGCAAAGGAGAGTAAATTAGTGAACAAAACATATTAAAATCCCTGCCTTCACAGAGTTATATTTTATTAGGTGAAGGAGATATTAGAAAAGAGGTAAACAATAAATAAGTCAATATATAGTGTGTTAGACGATGATAAAAAGGGATAGCCATGGGTGGCGGGTAAGGAGTGGGACAGGCTGTGACTACAAATAGAATGGTCAGCAAGGCCCCACTGAGAAGTTGACATTTCAAAAAAGACCAAAAGGAGAGAGAGAGTCTACATATTTGGGCAGGAAGAGCCTTTTAAGCAGATGGAAGAGCAAGTGAGAATGCCCCGAGGGAGGAGCATGCTGCACTTCTTTGGGAAACAGCAAGAAAATAATGTGGTTAGAGGAGAGGGACTGAGGTGAAGGCCGTGTGAGATAAAGTCAAAGGTAACACAGGCTAGGCTGTGCGATGCCCAACAGCTTCAGGAGTTTGGCTTTTCCTCCGAGTGAGAAGGGCAGCCATAAAGGGTAAGCCAAAGAGGGGCATGATATGACTTCTTTTTATGGGAAACAGGATTACTCTGGGTGCTTATTTAGAACTGGTTATAGAGGGACAAAGGCAGAGATGTAAAGGCCAGTTAAAAAGCTGTTAAAAGATGCTCAATGTCACTTATCCTCAGAGAGATGCAAATTGAAAATGCAGACAACTGTAATTGAACAATAATAAAATAATTTAAAAAATAAAATAAAAAAACACAGTGAGATACCATCTCACTCCTGTCAGAATGGCTGTCATCCATAATTTAACAAACAACAAGTGCTGGCAAGGATGAGAAGAAAGGAAAATGCAGATTAGTGCAGCCACTATGAAAAGCAGTAAGAAGTTACCTCAAAAAATTAAAAATGAAACTGCCTTATGACCCAGAGATTCCACTTCTGAAAATTTATCCAAAGAAACCCAAAACTCTAATTAGAAAGAATATATGTACATTGCAGCATTACTTACAATAACCAAGATTTAGAAGCTGCCCTGGTGTCCATCAGTAGATAAGCAGATAAAACAATGGAACATTTATACAGTGGAATACTGCTCATTTGTAAAGACAAAGAAGAGTAAGAAGGAGGAGGAGGAGGAGAAGAAGAAAATTTTATTCTTTGCAACAGTATGGATGGACCTGGAGAATATTATGCTAAGTGAAATAAGCCAGTCAGAGAAAGACAAATACCATGTGATTTCACTCATATGTGGAATCTAATGAACAAACTGAACTAACAAGGAAAATAAGGACAGACTCATAGATGGAGAGCAAGCTGACAGCTCTGTGGGGAGTTGGAGGAGTGGAGGGATCAAGCAAAATAAAAATAAAAGAGGAAGAACTCACAAACATGGACAACAGATAGTGATTGCAGGAGTGGGGGCATGGAGGTGGAAAAGGGGATAGTGAGGATAAATAGTCATGGAAAAATACAACAAAATATTTTTTTAAAAGAATCTATTGAAAATACACAAACATACACATTCTAATTTACTTATAAGAGTTTCATTCATTCATTTTCTCATTGAGAATCCACTATGTGCAAAGAACTATAAGTATTACATAAAACCTCTAGCCCACTGCCTACCCCCAACCAAGGACTTGAAAAGAGATTGCTATAGACTAAATGTTTGTGTCCTCCCTTGCCTAAACAAAAATTCATATGTTGGAATCTAATTGGCAGTGTGATTCTATTTGGTTGTGGCACCTTAGAAAGACAATTGGGTCATTAGGACAGAAACCTCATGAATAAGATTTGCGCCACTATGAAAGGGGCCTTACTGAGGTCTCTCACCCCTTCCACCACGTAAGGACACCGCAAAAATACCACCGGCTGTCTGTGAACCAGGAGACAGGCTCTCACCAGACACCAAATCTGCCAGAACTTTGATCTTGGACTTCTCAGCCTCTCCAGACTGTGAGAAATGAATTTCTGTTGTTTATAAGCCACCCATTCTATGGTACTCTATTATGGTAGCCCAAAGGCACCAAAACCAGGACTCTGCCAGTATTGTACAAGCATTTCACCTTCCAGGAACATCTGACAAGGTTTTGAAAGAATCTTTGTATCTTTAATGCTTATCAAATTAAAAACTTGCAACAAAAAGAAACTAAGTTTATGTGTTGCCACACCATCAGCTTACTGCATTTGATATTGTTTCCAGAATGACTGTTCTAAAGGAAAACTGTAGTGTTCATAGGAATATGACCATTGCCTTTAAAAAAGACACAGATATATCAGCAATTATTTTTATTGAAAAAAGACAGTTCCATGGAATTCAAGAAAAAACTGTGGCTATTTTTGTTATCAGAAAATATACACAAACATTATTCAAAGTGTCTACATCCTAGATGCCAGGGAAAAAAGCTTTGTTTTTAAACACCACTGAGATGATCTGAAGGCCCAAAGCGCCACAATAAGCCTCTGCTGCCCAGGATTGAGGTTACATAACAGAAAGCAAGCAGACCTGAGAAGCATGCGGGCAGAGTTACTGAACTTCTTAGCTTTAGCAGGTTTCTTGTATCATCCTAGAAAAGCATTGACCTTAGAAATTATATGTACGCTCACTACTCCTGAAATCCTAAGAAAATAAAACAGATAATCATTTCTATTGTGGTGCCCTGTGTCTTGAAGTAAGATGTTGTGGGAAGGAAAGAAATAAACAAAGTTAAGGGATGAAGTGTGATACTGAAGGTTGAATACCATCTATTTCTCACCTTGATGCCTTCTGAATGCGGTTTTCTTCCCCATCTCTCTTCAGCTGGCTTGCCCTTATTCATCCCTCCACACTCCTCTTGGGCACAGCTGCCATGGACATCTTCTATGAATGGAACACTGAACTCCCCTGAACCTCTCTAGCATTCCTCTAGCATCATTATCACTTATCATGAATTGTGTTTGTCCTGCCCAGGAGTATAAAAAGTCCCTTGATGAAAAGGATCCTGTTTTACTCATCTCTGTGCTCATACAACTCTGCATGGTACTTAACAAATAATGTGTTCAATAAATGCTGATTAAATTAAAATGAATTAAAGAATTAAAACATAAGAGCTGACACCATAAAACTCCTAAAACTAAAAATAGGGAAGTAGCTCTTTGACATTGGTCTTGGCAATGATTTCTTTAGATATGACAAAAATAATAAGCAACAAAAGCAAAAATCAACAAGTGGAACTACATTAAACTAAAAGTTCCTACACAGCAAAAGAAACAAATCAACAGAATGAAAAGGCAACTTACAGAGTGGGAGAAAATATTTGCAGGTAAGTGTCAATATCTAAAATGCATAAAGAAATCATATACCTCAATAAGAAAAAGCAAACAATTTAATTTAAAAGTGGGAAGAGAAAGCAAGTAGACATTTTTCTAAGAAACATCCAATAGCCAACATGCACCTGAAAAAATTGTCAATGTTGCTAATTATCGAGGAAATGCAAATGAAAACAACAATGAGGTAATACCTGTTAGCATGACTGTCACTAAGAGATAAGAGAAGTGTTGGAGAGGGTGTGGAGAAAAGGAAATACGTGTGTGCTGTTGGTGGGATTTAAATTAGTATGGCCACTATGAAAAACTGTATGGAGGTTCCTCAAAAATTAAAAATAAAAGTACCATTATCCAGTAATTCCACTCTTAGGCAAGTATCCAGAGGAATAAAAACAGGATATTGAAGACATATGTTTATTGTAGCATTATTTATGATAGCCAAGATATGGAAACAACCTGAATGTCCACCAAAGGACAAACATATAAAGAAGCCATTGTACATATATAAAATAGAATATTAGCCATGAGAAAGAGAGAAATTTTGTCATTTGAACAACATGGATGGATCATAACAGCACTGTGCTGAGATAGACCAGACATTACAAATACTGCATGACATCAGATGTGTAAGGAATACAAAAAAGCCCAACTTATAGGAACAGAGAATAGAATGGTGGCCACCAGGGCTGAGGACTGAGGGAACTGGGGAAATGTTGTCAAGGGTATAAACTTGCAACCAGTAGACACACAGATATGTATGTCCTGGGGATCTAATGTACAGCAAAGTGATTATAGACAATATACTGTGCCATAAATTTCAAAGTTGGTGGGAGGCTAGATCTCAATTATCCCTGCCACAAAAAAAGAGATGATAATTATGTGATGTGATAAAAGTGTTAGCTGATTCTAAGCCGGTAATCATATTGTAATATATCGATGTATCGAACAAAGCTTGTTGTTCACGTTGGCCTTACACAATGATATATGTCAATCATAGTTCAATAAAACTTAAATAAAGCATCGATTACACAAACCAAACTGATATGACATTAGCATTCCCTAAACAATACCCAGAGATGCTCTAGTATATCCTAATATAGATCCTAAAGATAGTTATGTTTGTTCTTTTCAATTATCCTTTAATTTGTCTTAGCAACAAAGTGTTCACCTCAATTTACCTTCCAAGCTAGCTAAATTACATTGGTTGCATTGTGATTTTCATTAACCTTCTTTTCTATTACCAACTCAGTTGCAGAAAAGCAACAGAAACTACAAATTCTGTCACTACCAGAAAAAACGAAAACATTCAAATTGTTTTTTATTAGTCTCCACTTTTGTTTTAACACATGATCTTTAAGGCAAAACTTCTAAAGCAGAGAGAAGAGAAAGCCGCCATTACATTCAGCATTATTTTATTTTACTGTCACTTGTCAAATGCCACATTTTATAATCATCCTATTCTCTTTTTTCCTTAAAACCTCTTCAAGATTTCCAGTTGATACGTATTTTAGTCCCCCAAATTCAAAATCTAGAAGCTGACATTGACTCCCCCCTTCCCTTTACCCAGTCCACAGAATACTTGATTAGTTCTCCTATCCTCCTGTTACTCCTTTGTAGACTCGCTTATGTTTATCTTTTCATTCTTTTATTGTTAATCCAACTCTGAGCTCAGTTATGTCAGCAGCCTCCTAAAATGTTCCTTGATTCTGACTTCTTTCACTTCTGTGAGTAACAACAAGATTAGTCTTCTAAACCGTCATCAAGATTTTGTCACGTCCGTCCACAAAAGGCTTGCATAATCCCTTTGTCTGATATCCAAAGCCATACATGACCTATGCTGGTTCACAAACTAGGAAGTTCCCTGGATGAAATCTGAAACCGACTTCCACCCATAAAGGGCAAGAGAGACTGAGGAAAGAGGCAGCACATTCCAGATTGGTAGCGGCAGGTTTAATAATCAAGGGAACTTACATTTGAGGTTGCCAGAATCTTAAACAGGTACACAGAAGCCTTAACTGGATTCAGTCACACACACAGTCCAGATGGTCTCACCAACACACTGTTCTTCAAGACGGCATCCTCAAAAACATCTTCTGCTGTGGAAATGGTGGGCAAAAGGTATGTCACTTACAATGCCGCTACTTCCTTTATGGACCCCTGATTATTGACACTAAGTGTGGTTTCAGGGAAATAAAACCTTAAGAATGGGAATCTATCATTTATTTTTAAATTAAAATTTCTATTTTGAGATAAAGGAACATATACACACAGGTGTAAGAAATATTGCAGAGATCCCATGTACCCTTTACCTAGTTTCCTCCAGTTGTGATACCCTGTAAAACTATAATTCAGTATCATAACCAAGATATGGGTGTTGATGTAGCCCATATACAAAACATTGTTATCACCAGAAGGACCCATCATGATGCCCTTTTACAGCCATACCTTTGTCAAAAAGTACTTGGGTATATTTGTATATTTAATTCTGCATTCTGTTCTGTTGCATGACCTAGTTCTGAATCTGATGTTTCATTTAATTGTCCATTTGATGTATATACTTATACTTTGGACACTTCCATGCTTTCTGGCACAGATATTTCAGGCACATTTTGGCTTCTTTATGTCCCAAACCTGGAACCAGCTATTTCCTCAAAGAGCCCTGTTCCCTTTCTGTGAAGGATAGCACAATATTTAGAAGATGAGATCTGAGCACTTCTCATTCTATTACGTCTAAAATTCTCTCCCATGAAAGCCATCTGTTATAAGCTGAATGTTGACATTTCTCTAAAATTTATATGTGGAAGCTGTGACCCCAGTATGAAGGTATCTGGAGGTGGAGGCTTTGAGAGGTAATCATGTTGAGATGAGGCCAGGAGGGGGAGGTCCCAGGATGGGATTAGTGATCTTGTACAGAGAGGAAGAGAAACCAGAGCTCTAAATCTCTCTGAGTGTAAGAACAGAGCAAGAAGATGGCCATCTGCAAGCCAGGAAGCAGGTTTTCAGTTTTTATCAGGAATAGAACCTTCCAGTGCCTTGATCTTGGACCTCCCAGCCTCCATAATGATGAGAAATAAATGTCTGTTGTTTAAAACATTTGGTCTATAGTGTTTTGTTAGAGTATCCCAAGTTTACTAATACTGAAACTTGGTGCTGAGTGGGAGCGCTGCTCTAATAAATACCTAAATGTGTAAAGAAGCTTTAGCACTGGGTAATGGGTAGACACTGGAGAATTTTTGATATGCATACTACAAAAAGCCAAGATTGCTATGGAGGTATTATTAAAGGTGATTCTGACAAGAACTCAAGAAAAACAGAGGAGAGCTGTTGTAGGGTAAGTGGAGGCAGTCTGGCTTCCTCACCAGGTGTCTGAGTTACTAAAGGAAACAGTGTTCCCATAACCTTGTTTGGGCCTGATAAGTGGTATTCCCACAGCCTTGAGACTGGGTCTGATAAACAGTTTCCATAGCCTTCAGTGGGCTGGCCTGTGTAGCATGAAATTCTGTTTCATAAGATCTGTTGGCACCCTTCAGGTTTTGTCTGTGTTCTAGTACTTGAGCAGGTAGGGACTCCCTGGGTGCCACGACATGTGCCACGCAAGGGGACAGGTGACATGCAGTGTGCCATACAGAGACATGCAGGGCCATGCACAGCTTGCAGCCCGAGTGGCTTAACCACCCGTGAACAAAGGCATGTCAGACATCCTAACAGCCCCGTGAATATTCTTCTGTCTGCCCGAATACCATGGCCCTGTCAGGCCTTGACAGGCTGCAATGCAGCTGTAGAAAAAGCCTTTTTTTTTTTTTTAGGGAATACATAAATAATTATAAGCAGAATGTTGGTAAAAAAATAGATGGTAGAGGTCATTCTGGTGAGGTCTGGAAATGAAGAACATGTTATTGGAAACTGTAGAAAAGGTGATACCTGTTATAAAGTAGCAAAGAATTGTGTTGAATTGTGTTGCAAGTGATGAAATTGAATATATAGCTGAGGAAATAGCTAAACAAAGTATTAAGGGAGTGGCTTGGTTCTTCCTGACTGCTCACAGCAAAGTGTGAGAAGAGATGAATGAAATTGATAAAGAGAGATCTGATCAGATCACTAGGGAAGACTAGGAACAGGCAATAGTAGGAGGTTGCCCAAGGCAGTGGTAAACAGTTCAGGACAGGACTGGCTGAGAAGCTGAATGCTTCCATAGCCCATGGAATTACAGGCCAGAAGATTTAAAGTAAAAGGACAGAGACGGGCTCTCTGGCTCGCTTTCTCCAGGATGCTTGGATGATCGTGCTGCAGCTGCCTGCATTTCCCAATGGACAGTATTTTGGATGGGAAGGAATTCTGGGTGCAGCCTGGGCTGGCCTGGCAGAGGATGGCAGGGTTATTTTTCTTTGGCTGTTCTACAGGGGATGAGCTCTGAGACAGAAACCTGCCATTCTGCCAAAATTATGTAGTTTTTGCATCTTATGTTGTTTTGGTTTGTAAACTAACTGTATGAAAATGAGATAATTTAAAAGTAACAGGGGATGATAGAACTCAGGTGTTATAGAGTTTAGCCTTAATTGATAGACTTAAGTGAGTAAAGCTGTAACTAGAGTTAGCGTTTTACCTTAACTGATAGGCTTAAGTGACTAATGTATGTGGAAAGCGGTAATTCAAAAACTGTGTAGCATTTGAATAAAGACTCATTTCCTTTATCATCAAAACTTTGTCTCTGGAATTTTCCCTAGAGAGTGGCAATGGACAGCAGGACCCCAATTGCTGTTTGGTGACAAACTGAAAAATAAATTATTAGGTAAAAGAGAACGAGAACCTAAAAATTTGGAGAACTCTCAGCTTGCCCATATTGCATTAAAAATGAGAAAATGTGCTCAGAAGAGGACACTAAGGGTGTGGACAAGCAGTCATTTGATAAAGAGATTAGTATGGCTATCAGCCCCTGCCCTGAGCAGAAACACTGCCAGTTTGAACAGAAGGAGACAGAGAGAGGATCAACTAAAGGAAAACTATCAGACTTCCTGGATCCTACAGGCAAATATCATAGAGCTCTTCAGCTGCTAATGTGCGTATTCTTCACAATCCCAGGGAAGAATGCCCTCAAAGGTGATTCAGAAAAAATCGGGGCTGCCTCTCGATTTCTAAGGAGCAGGGAGGACATGGCCTCAGTTCCCACAGGCCAGACAACAACCTTCCAGAGTCATGAAAGCGAGGTGCCTGGAGTCATGGAGGTGGGGTACCCAGAGCCTTGATGGCACTGCCCCACCTCACAGAGTCCTGGAGGTGAGGGTGGTACCTGTGCCAAAAAAAAATAAAAGGAAAAAAGAAAACAGGAAAAGAATCTGTGTGTCCATAACAGTTCAGACCCACCATCTTCCATCCTCATCCTCCTAATTCAAAATTAATCATTTAAGATTCATCATTTAAAGTTCACTCCTGAAAGATTTTGCCATAATATCTGATAAAGGGTTAATTTCCAAAAGGTATAAAGAACTCATGCAACTAAACACTAAGTAATCAGTTAAAAAATAGGCAGAGCAAAATAATCACTTCTCTAAAGAGACATATGGCTGGCCAATAGACATATGAAAAGATGCTCACCATCACTAAGCGTCAGGGAAATGCAAATTAAATCAAAAGAGACATCACTTCACACCTATCCGAATGCCTATTGTCATCAATAAATCAACAAAAAACAAGTGTTGGAAAAGATATTGAGAAAAGGGAACCATTGTGCACTGTTGGTGGGAAATGTAACTGCCGCTATGGAAAGCAGTATGAAGGTTCCCCAAAAAATTAAAAGTAGAACTACATTATGACCCAGCAGTTCCACTTCTGAATATGTACTGGAAAAAAAAAAAAAAAAACCCAGGTACTTCCAATCACGATGGTGACACAGGCAGACATGGCTCGCCTCTTTGCACAACTACATCAAAATTACAACTAAAATAGAGAACAATCATCACTCAGAACCATCAGAAATCGAGTTGAATGGAAGTCTGACAACTTCAGAATTAAAAGGTGAAATATTTATATGATCTGGAGAGACACTAGAGTATGACAACTTCAAAATTAAAGAAACCACATCCATCCAGGCTGGTAGGAGGGGTGTAGGCATAAAACGGGCTGGCCCTACCTCCAAGTGTGGTAGATAAAAATTCAGGACAGAGATCTTGGGAGCAAGGAGTCCAAGATCCATACCATGCATCCCAGGCCAGGGTTTCAGTGCCAGGAAGATAAGTCCACAAAACTTCCGGCTGCAAAATCCAGCAGGGATTGAGTCAGTGAAAGAAACTTCTACACCCCCAAACAGTTCCTCTTAAAGAACCCACACACCCACTCACCTACTCAGACTCACTCCCTCTGAACTCCAGCACTGGGATAGGACCTTGAAAGGCACCAGTAGCATTCTGGGGAAAACTGAATTGTCTGGCATCGAGGCAAGCAGATGCCATTGTCCCTTTTCAAAACCTTCTGGCCCCACAGAGCCACAGAGCCAGCAAGCTGGTGTCATATCTGAGACTCCATCAACCTGGCTAACACTGTTTGACTCACCTTGAAGATCCCTAGAGACATTGCTCCAACTTACTGGCCCACCCAAGATGCTTTTCCATATGAATGGCTGGTCTCGGCTCATGACGCACAACTTCCTAAATCCTATTAAACAAGCAACAATTGGCCTCAGTGAGCCCCAGGCCCAGCACTAGCAGCAACCAGGCTAGATCACAGCTTGGGTTTGCCTGTAAATCTCCAAGCCCAGAACAAGTAACAGCCATCTCAGATTGCTTTATAACTCAGGCAGGGTGGCCCCGGGCAAAACTCAGGTGGGAGCAGACCTTGGCTGGCACCATCCAGGAAAGCACAGGGCTAGCGCACCCAGTGGACCTGCTACAGACCACATCAGAGGACCACCACCCTGCCCCTGAACAGCTGATCCTCCACGGAGGGCAGAATTTGTTAATCAGTGGTCACAGCCAGTCCTTGCAGCTGACTGGCCTGGGTAAATCACTGGCCTAGTGATCTCCCAACAGCAACCAAGGCTCAGCTACAAGAGGAGGGTGTACTTAGCCCACATGAGGAGTGCACCTCAAGTACCCACCTTGGGTGATGAGAAAGGCTGTGCCACTGGACCCTACACGATACCAACTACATTAGGCCACACTACCAAAACACAGAGTCAAAGCGTCTTTATCTAATACATAGAAACAAACATGGGAAGGCTACCAAAATGAGGAGACAAAGAAACATGGCCCAAATGAAAGAACAGATCAAAACTCCAGAAAAAGAGCTAAATGAAATGGAGACAAGCAATCTATCAGATGCACAGTTCAAAACGTGGTTTATAGAAATGCTGAAGAAACTTAGTGATGACCTCACCAGCACAAAAAGACCCAGTCAGAAATGAAGGATACACTAATTGAAATAAAGAACAATTTACAGGGAAACAACAATAGAGTGGATGAAGCTGAGAATCAAATCAGTGATTTGGAACATAAGTAAGAAAAACACAGCCAATCAGAACAAGAAGAAAAAAACATCCAAAAAATGAGGGTACTATAAGCAACTCTGGGACAACTTCAACAGGTCCAATATCTGCATCATAAGGGTGATATAAAGAGAAGAGAAAGAGCAAGAAATTGGAAATCTATTTGAAAAAATAATGAAAGAAAACTTCCTTAATTGGTGAAGGAAATAGACATGGAAGTCCAGGAAGCACAGAGAGTTCCAAACAAGTTGGATGCAAAAAGGCCCACTCCAAGACACATCATAATTAAAATGCCAGAGATTAAAGAAAAAGAGAGAATCTTAAAAGCAGCATGAGAAAAGAAGTTAGTTACCTACAAGGGAGTCCCCATCTGATTGTTAGCTTATTTCTCAAAAGAAACTTTGCAGGCTAGAAGGGATTGGTAAGACATACTCAAAGTCATGAAAAGGAGAGACCTACAATCAAGATTGCCTTATCCAGCAAAGCTATCATTTAGAATTGGAGAGCAGATAAAGAGATTCCCAGACCAAACAACAACAAAAAAAAACCTAAAGGAGTTCATCATCATGAGGAACTTTATTTAAGTTCCTTAAATAAAGGAACTTATTTAAGAAAAAGAAGATCCAAACTATGAACCATTAAATGGCAATAAATACATATCTACCAACAATTGAATCTAAAAAACAAAGCACACAAGAAGAACAGAGGCAGAATCATGGACACAGAGAGCATCTTGATGGCTGCCAGATGGGAGGGGCGTGTAGGAGGATGGGTGAAGAGGCGAGGGGATCAAAAAGCACAAATAGGCAGTTACAAAATAGCCGTGGGGATGCAAAGTACAACATAGGAAATGGAGTAGCCAAAGAGCTTATACGCATCACCCATGGACATGAACAATGGTGGGAGGATTGCCTGAGTGAGTCGGGGTACTGAGTGGGGGGGGGGGGACAAAAAGGGAAATATCAAGACAACTGTAATAGTGTGACCAATAAAATATGGTTAAAATTTTTTTAAAGATAAAAAAGAAAAAGCCCAATACAGTAACTTGAAAGAACATATATACACCTATGTTCATTAAAGCATTATTTACAATAGCCAAGATATAGAAGCAACCCATGTGCCCATCAATATGACCAGCAGATAAAAGAGATGGTACATTCATACAAGAGAATATTACTTGGCCATAAAAATGAATAAAATCTTACCATTTGCGAAAGCATGGATGGAACGAGCCAGTATTATACTAAGTGAAATAAGTCAGAGAAAGAAAATTACCATATGATTTCACTTATACATGGAATCTAAAGAACAAAATAAACCAGCAAAGAAAACAGAAACAGACTCATAGATGCAGAGAACAAACTGATTGGCATGAAAGGGGATTTGGAGAGATAGGTGAAAAAGGTGAAGGGGTTAAGAAGTACAAATGGATACAAAATAGTTATGGGAATGTAAAGCACAGCATTGGAAATGTAGTCAATGATATTTTAATAATTATGTAGGGTACCAACTGAGTACTTGAATTGTAGAGTGGATCACTTCATAACTTATGTTGTTGTTTAACCACTATGCTATACACCTGAAACTAATATAAAACAATAGTGAACATCAATTATAATTGAAAAATAAATTTTAAAAAGAATTTTAAATAAATAGATAATGCCCTGCCCAGAGTAGCTCAGCTGGTTGGAGTGTCCTCCCACAACTGAAAGGTCGTCGGTTCTCTTCCCCGTCAGAGCACATGCCTGGGTCGTGTGTTGGATCCCCAGCCTTGGTGTGCATGGGAGGCAATAATCGGTACTTCTCTCTCACATCGATGTCTCTCTCTCCTTTCCTCTCTCACTTCTTCTCTTTCTAAAAGCACTGAAAAATGTCCTCAGCTGAGGACAAAAACACGTTTTTTATTAATAAACAAATAAGTTCACCCCTGCATCACCTCTAGAAATGTTCTCTGACATCTAGCTCCGCCCCAACCAGACTGAACTAGGTGTCCCCCCTTCGTGCTTCTAGTACATTGGATACAGATTTTCTTTGATAAATTTACCATACTTATTTTAACCATATATGTATGTATCTATTTTCCTCCCTAGACTACAAACATCTTGAAAACAGGGACCATGTTTCATTCATTGTTAAAACCTTAGGGCCTAAAAATATTATGAACAATCCCAAACACTTTAAAATGCCATTGATAATTATTTGGGGCACATGTAACAATAAGTCGTAGTTACTCTATATGTTAGTGAATTTTGAAGTGTTTTGTAATGGTTATTTAGTAAATTTATTTTTTTTAAAAGATTTTATTTATTTATATTTTTAGAGAGGGAAGGGAGGGAGAAAGAGAGAGAGAGAGAGAAACATCAATGTGTGGTTGCTGGGGGACATGGCCTGCAACCTAGGCATGTGCCCTGACTGGGAATTGAACCTGCGATGCCTGGTTCGCAGCCCACGCTCAATCCACTGAGCTACACCAGCCAGGGCCCTATTTAGTAAATTTATTAATTTTAAAAAATATCTAGTGGCCTGAATTTGTTGCATTTTCTTCATTGAATATTGTATCAGCTATAATAGAGAAACAATCTTAACCATCTCAAGCCCCTGTCTATGTGAAAATGAAGTAGCTTACCAATAATTTTGCTTTTGGTTATTTTCTGAAAGAGAAAAGAAATTATTGAGATTTTCAACACTTTCAGCTTAACTTCTTTCCCTTGATACTCTTTTCTCTCTTCTCCAATGAGGGAAACTTTTTCACCTTAAAAAATGACACAGCCATAAACAGGCCTCCAAGCGCTACACACAGGGAATGTTCAATAAAGCCTCCTAATAAAAACGCTATTGACCAGATAATGCCAGGAGACCAGTCAGAAAGGGTTAGGGCTTCACTGAAGCACCCTCCAAAGTCATCGCAAGAGCCTTGCCAAGGCGGATGCTTCTAGCTTCGTTAGTGTTTCCCCAAAGACCTCACAGAGCAATCTAAACAATAGCATTCAATTATAAAAGGTAGATATTGAAAAATTTTAAAGTAAATCAAATTTAAAAGCTCATACATCATAAAAATGGGTGGCAAAGGTACTATTACTCTTTTATTTTATTATTCCACTACTTCATTTCCTAGAAACATTTGGAATACTGATTTGGGCCTTTTTTTTTTTAGAGTAAGAAGAGATCTTCCAAAACATCTTTGTCGACATACCGTCTTTATCAGTAAAGTAAGTGAGATCCATAACATTCAGGTAGACTGTTCAACTAATGGCAGAGCTTAAGTGAAAACCTGTGTCTCTGGTCTGATGTCAAAGGTTCTTTCAGTACATTTAGATGCTTTGCAAACTTTTCTGTGCTGTTATATCTTTATAAGTAAATCCATAAATGTACCTGCAGTAGGCTGCTCCTTAAATTGTTCCCAGGGATCTCCTGCCTCCTGGGCTTTCCTCTGTGTAATCCTTTCCCCATGTGTGTGAGCTGTAGTTTAGAGACTTGCTTCTAATAAACAGAATACAGTAAAAATAATGATACCTCACTTCCAAGACTAAGACATCAAAGACCGAGACTCTATCTTTCTGTCACTCTCTTGCTGATGCTCTTTTGCTCTCTGATGAACCAAGCAGCCATGTGGGGTCAGCCTCAGCCCAAAAGCCTGTGAGAAACTAAATGCCACCAATAACCATTTGTGTGACTTGGAAACAGATCCTTCCCCAGTTAAGCTTCAGAAGAGACTGCAAACTCAGCTAACACCTTTATTGCAATCTTGTCCCTGAGTCAATATGTACCCAGATTGCTGACCCACAAATACTGTAAATTAATAAATATTGCTATTTTAAGCTACTAAGTTTCAGGGTTATTCATATTTCCTAAACTGAAGATTCCTTTTCTGTAACATAACCAACTCTTTTTACAGGTGTTATCTGCCAATCTTGGCATAACTGCTGGGAATTGGGGCTCCAGAAATGACACAAATATGTTGGTTGTTATCCTGGCTAATACTCTATCTGTGAATAATAAATTAACCTTCATCTCTGACTCGGGAGTCTCATGTCTTCTGTCATCATTCATGAGACTGCAGCAGGCTGACTTGTTAGTTCTGAGTAAGACTCTTCCCAGTTCTTGAAAACAAGATGTTCAACAACAAAAATAAATATTTTTCTACATTTTCACAAATATTCCTAATAACACAAGTATGATTGTATGTATTTTGATATATTAACTGTATTTCCCTGTGATTCTTTTTAGCTGAGACAAACGAGTAAAATGATGCAGAGTCTCAGGGGCAGGGACAAACAGGCCGAAAGTCAGAGACATGGCTTTTGAGTTTCAAAACCCAAGACATTTCATTTTCAAGGTTTGAGTTTCTGATATTCCAAGAGTTGAGCTTTTAAAAACATCAAAATGTATGCCATAAATAATAGATTGAAAAGAAAAAACAAAGTCACTCACATCACCTCCAGGGCAGATAAAGACTTCCTTTGACAGTGGAGGTGTGAGCAGTGGGAGGAAGGAAAAAGACAATGAAGGCAAAAAGTCTACATGCTCTGGATTCTCGAGAAAGAGCACTTAAAGGCTGAAGACCAAGAGGCAGAGAAACCCAGGACTCTGAAAGCAGAGAAGATCTGTGTTCTCTGTTTTCACATAAAGCAGGGAGGAGCTTGACAGCTGTGCTGCCCTTCCGCGATCCAGTAGGAGAAGAGCAGATAGGATGCCTGTGAGGCTTGTCAAGATGGAGGGATTCCCCTTGTATTCTTGTGGTCCAGGAGAAGGGCCAAGGGATTTTGGTATACCAAGTGGAGTACAGATACCAAGTGATTCACACAGTGGTATACAGTAGTAACATACATGGACCAATTACTGAAAGTAGAAAAAATAATGTAGATCTCAATTAATATTGTAGTGGGTAAATGATAATAACCAAGGATGAGATGAAATCCTCCTCAAGTCCCCATAAGCTCTCTGGAACTTAGATACAATATGGGGAAAATGTGTAGGAGGGCAGGTATGCCTGAAATAATTGAGTTAACCAAGGGTTAGCCTTCACCAGCAGGCAGAAGAGGGGTTCAAAATAAAAATTTATGAAATAATGAGCCCTGGATGGTGTGACTCAGTGGATTGAGCCCTGGCCTGCAAACCAAAAGGTTGCCAGTTCAATTCCCAGTCAGGGCACATGCCTGGGTTGCAGGCCTGGTCAGGTCCCCAGTAGGGGGTGCACAAGAGGCAACCAAACATTGATATTTCTCTCCCTTTCTTTCTCCCTCCCTTCCCCTCTGTCTAAAATAAATAAATAAATAAATAAAATATTTTTAAAAAATAAGACATGCCTATGTATTTGTTTTTGTATATAGTTTGTGGCTTGAAACCTATCCTAGCTAGACTTGCATTCCTAAAACAATTGAGTTTAAAAATACATGTGCCGTGATTCATCATTTAAAAAAAAAGAAAACCATGGTTCCTTTCATATTCTTGGCCAGAGTCTCCTAAATTTTCCTGCTTTCATTATTTATGGGTTCCCAGAACTGCAGTGAGATTGAAACCATGAGGCACCCCCTGACACTATTTCTACAGCAAAGGGATTTTTAAAACTACTTGTAGCTAAACAACTGGGAGTTGTATAATGCAAACTATTCCGTACCTCAACCTACCCTCTTCTGACTATTACTACTTTGCGGAACAGGGAATTGGCCATTTCAACTTGATATGCATTTGCTCTGTATAAGTAGGAAGATAAAATAAATTTTATTTACAAGAGCCTCAGTTTTGCATGTAAATATGTATATTATATTACTCAGAGCCTGGAGAACTTTAACATCATGTGTGTTTTCTGAATCTCTCTGCATTCCTTCAAAACTGTGCCTTAAGGGCCCATTTTTATTTCATATATTTTGAAAACAGAAATGTTAAGTGATATTGGAAAACTATATGCACTTTCAATCTTCTGTAAAGCTTTTTCTTCCAGGAAATTTAATCAGTTTTTATAACAGTCAAGCAGCACTTCCAAAGGTTAAATTATTTTTAAAGTATCTACCAAGCCAAGATATTTTTAAAATATTACTTATTTAGGTGTCTATAGAGGAACCCAAGGTGACAAGAACAAAAAAGAGAAAAGTTACCTGATGCCACAAGGGCAATGGTACAAAGTAGTCACCAATCCTGGGAAAAGGTTATGTCTGAGAGACAGAGAAAGGAAGAGAATAAAATTGTTTCCCAAACACAAATCTTCCACAGACCTGCCTGGCACATAAATGTCTTGCCCAAATATCTATGATATTGCTGCATCATACCAATGTTCTAACTGTCTATTAAAAGCTCCCTATACTTGTAAGCCCCCATCTCTGGTCACTTTTATGCATATATTAATATTACTGTATCTTAAAGCCTAATAAAATCACTCACACACACACACACACACACACACACACACACACACACACAGAGCAAGGCCTCTATCTGGCCCTGTTTGATTTCTCCCCACTGATTAACCCAAAAGATCTATGTATCGCTCAATGCCAGGCCAATCTACCTTTCTGATCCTCCGAACTTTTACTTTGTCTGACCTATCCAATAAACCTTGATATTATCTGAGGGTTGGGAATATGACTACTATAATTTTCTTATTCCCAAAAGAGCCCAGGCCCTTGTTGGTACTCAATAAACCACTTGCTGAATTGAAGCAACTCTAAAAAAACTTTCAGATTATAAAAATTAAACTTTTTAAATTTCTTTTTATTGTATATTTTTCCATTACCATTTATTCCCCTAAAATCCCCTCCCCCTGTCAAACATCACGCTATTGTCCATGTCCATGAGTCTTTTTTTTTCTTTTCACTTGATCCCTCCACCCCCAAAATTAATATTCTTTTTTTCTGTGGGTCCCCACAGTTAGGCTTTTTATTTTATATTAATTCTATTTTATTGATAATGCTATTACAGTTGTCCCAATTTTTCCCCCTTTGCTCCCCTCCACCCAGCACCCCCCACTCCCTCAGGTACCCCCCCCACACACACCATTGTTCATGTCTATAGGTCAGGCCTATAAATTCTTTGGCTTCTCCATTTCCTATTCTCTACATCCCCATGGCTATTCTGTAACTACCTATTTGTGCTTCTTAATCCCCTCACCTCCTCACCCATTCACCCACACCTCCCTCATGTCTGGCAACCATGAAAATGCTCTCTGATCTTCTTGTTTGCTTAGTTTGCTTTTTAAATTCAGTCATTGATCGATATGTATTTATTGTTATTATATTATTCATAGTTTGGATCTTCTTTTTCTTAAATACATTCCTTTAACATTTCATATAATAATGGTTTGGTGATAATGAAGTCCTTTAGTTTTTTTTTTGTTTGTTTTGTTGTTTGTTTTCTGTGTGTTGTTTTTGGTTTTGGTTTTGGGGGGCTTTTGTTTGTTTGGTTTTTTGGTCTGGGAAGCTCTTTATCTGCCTTTCAATTCAAAATGATAGCTTTGCTGGGTAGAGTAATCTTGGCTGTAGGTCCTGTTTTTCATGACTTTGAATATTTCTTGCCAATCCCTTCTAGTCTGCAAGTTTCTTTTGAGAAATCAGCTGACAGTGGTGCAGGCCAAGGTCAGCTCCCACCTATGTTTTGCCCAGGGCACCCTGCCTGAGCTGTAAAGCAATATGAGATGGCTGCTACATGTGCTGGACCTGGAAATTCCCACATGAAGCCAAGCTGTGAACCTAGACTGGCTGCTGCTAGTGCTGGGCCTGGGGCCGTTTAGCAAGAGGTCCAGAAGACTAAGGGCTCAGAAGGCTGGCTGTTGCTCATTTGAGAGGATTTAGGAAGTTGTGAAGCCTGAGCCAAGGCCAGGCATTCATATTGAAAAGCCACTGTGAACAGTTTGGGTGGGCCCATAAGTTGGGTTGGAAGAGCGTCAGGAAATCTCCAGGGTGAGGCAAACAGTGTTAGCCAGATTGATGGAGTCTCAGATACAGTACCTACCTGCCAGCTCTGTGGCTCTGTAGGAGAAGGGTTCAGAAAAGGAACAAGGCCTCTACCTGTCTTTCTATTAGGGAGATAGCTGCCCCCAGCTCTCACCTTGATGCCAGATACTTCGGTTCCTCTCTGAATGCCACTGGTACCTTTCGAGCTGCTACCCCAGTCCTGGAGCTCAGAGGGAGTGAGTCTAAGTCTGTGTGTGGATTCTTTAAAAGAGGAACTGTGTGAGGATCCATTACTTTCTTCCACCGACTCAATCTCAGCTGGTTATGAGGACTTATCTTCCTGGCACTGGAGCCCTAGGCAGGGGAGCCTGGTGTTGGCCTGGGACTCCTCAATCCCAAGATTTCCCTCTCAAATTTTTATCCACCACGCGTGGATGTACGACAAGCCATTCCACATCTTCGCCTGCCCTACCAGTCTGAACGGCTATGGTTTCTTTAATTCCACAGTTGTGAGACTTCCATTCAACTCAATTTCTGATGGTTCTGAGTGATGGTTGTTCTATAGTTTTGTTGTAATTTTGATTTGGTTGTGTGAGGAGGTGGGCCATGTTTACCTATACCACCATTTTGACCAGAAGTTCCAAAATTAAATTTCTTGATTCTGCCAAAAAAAAATTATCTTACAATCTTCCACAAAGAATTTATCAGAAGAATGACCCCAGTTTAAGTTGTTGACTATGAGTATCAACTTTATATATTAGCTAACTTAGAGAGATACTGATAAAGAGCAATTACAACTTCTTATTTAGGGCTTTTGGACTCTGATTTCCAGTGTTTTTTATTATGAGAGGCAAGGAAAAACTAAATTTAGGTATTCCTGAACCCTCTATTTCAGATATTTTGCTGCAAATAAAAAAGTAACTTGTTAACTAAAGTAGAAATGAACCAGAATCAGATGGATAATGTTTCCTTCAAATCAGATATGACTTTAAAATATGACAAAGGTGATTAGCAATAAAGCATGATCCTGAGTATAATACTTTCCAGAAACTTTTACAAGATATGCTGATAGTACAAAATCATTCAGATTCATAACCCCTGACAAAAAGTAGATAAATACAGCCTGCACTATCTCTCTTTTTTATTAGCCTTTAAGATATCTTTCTCCTTAATTACATGCACACCCTTCCCTTTTAATCTAATCTCTCCAATTCTTTCCCAATTGCATATTTCTTGTGCTTAGCATCATGACATCTTGGTAACCAGTTTTACAGAGCAGGGAAATAACAGTTTTCAAAAGCCAGAATTTGATTTTCTTACCTCATAATCTAATTCCAATTGGAGTTCTGCATTTTAAAAAACAAAAAACTATGTACAGAGATCAAGTCAATACACCTGGCGTAAGCTACTCATTCTAGGGTATTTGTTATAGCAGCTCAAAGGGATTAAACTTCTTTAAGATAATTATTTTGAATTCTTTGTTAGGCAATTTGTATAGGGTTGGTTACTAGAGATTTCTTGTATTCCTTTGATAGTGTCATCTTTTCCTTATTCTTCATGTTCCTGTAGGATTATTTTGATACTTGCACATTTGAAGAACTCACCACCTTTCTCAGACTCAATGGACTGAGGGAAAGACCTTCATCTGTCAACATGGCTAAATTCTGGCCCTTTGTACCTAGCTGCCCTGGAATCTATAATCTCTTTTTTTTTTTATTTTCAGGAGCTTACAATCTCTTGCTGCCTCTGGTGTCCACTCCTTTCCTTTTCTCCTGGGAAAAAGCTTCATTTTCTGTTCCTTTCTTCAATCTCACAGAGCCAGGTCAGCTGCAGGAAGCCACTTGCCCCAGCTACTTTGTTCTTAGCTGCACCAAAAGTCACATGCCAGTTCATACAGCTCTCCAAGTGGGGCAAGACACAAACAGCCCTTCAGGGAGTGTACTGAGAGATGTCCTTTACTCCTCCCTCACTGGGGGAGAAGGCTCAGTTCTGGGTCTTTTCCCAACCTTCAAATCTGTGTTGGCTTCAGGGAATTTCCCTCCCCTTTTCCTTTGTTCCTACTTGTTTAAGGCATCCGGACAGTGTGGATTTCTTCAGTGCTCAGCAGGAGGCAAGACAAACCAGCCCCGTAGGGCCCACAGTGAAAGGCAGGAGGAACAGGTCCATGGTCCACTGTTCCCCTACCCCACCCCCACCCCACACACACCCAATTGTAGAAGTCACAGGCTGAGGCTGAGTTGATCTTTCCTAGCTCTGAGCTGTGCCTCTTCAGGGAAGGGGATGACGCAAAGAAATTAGAATTGCTCTTATTATCCATTTCAATGCAGCTGTTTCCAGTTCTGTGTTTGTCTGGAATGCTGCAATTTTTTAGTTGCATTATGAACTTCTCATAAATATAGGATGGGTCTGCCTATCCCACCATTTTTCTAATATCACTGGGAACACTTAGGTGAAATTCATTTTAATAATACATTTTCTTTAATTCCATATGGCCAAACTCTTACTTCAACTTATACTTACTGTGGGAAAAGTATTGATTATATATTCTACATTCTTTTTTTACAGACTAAGTCTTTGGACTCAGTATATGTGTATATTTTACATTTACACCACATCTCACTGTGGAATCTCATTTCAAGGGTCCAATAGCCACATGTAGTTAATGATTATAGTCACTTCAGACAGTGCAGCTCTAGATCTTCTCACTATCCATGGCCCTCTACAGAGCTTACTTCTGCTCCTGCAAGGATTCTTCTTGTTTATTACCCTCTAGGACAGTAAGTGAGGTAGACATCATGGAGAATGTCTAAACCTGGAGCTGAGCTGTTTTCATAGCCCTCCTGAACTCCGTGTATGTTCAGAAAGTTTACTGACAACCTTATGGGTTAAATAATCACAGACTGTTGCTTGCTAAGTTTGTGTAAGTTTCACAACAGCATTCCCTCAAAAAATATGTATTGCTGTGCTTCAATCCTTTGTAGGAAAATCCCAAAGAAAGATCTTGTGTAGACATTATCTTAAGATATGTTAGGAGAGACCTAAATTTAGCAGACACCTTGGATCTTCGTATGATCTCTTGCGAAGAGTACAACTTTGCCTGCACTGGCTTTGGTGACAGTTAAAGGAGTAGTTGATGTTTCTTTTCTTGAAAAGCTCTCAGTCAATACAGACTGCAGGTTGAGGTAAAGGGTGTCTCCCTTTCTAAAAATGTACGTCCTTCTACTTTTGCTTACAGTAAAGTACCCAATTCTCTGGTTTGCTCAGGATGTAAAATTTTTCATTTCAAGACTGAAACATTTCCAGGTTAACAGGTATAAGCTTGCCACACTAGTTTGCAGATAGGATATATTTAGATTTAGGAATTTTTATTTTCCTCTGAGGGTTTGTTTTACAAAATTTTACTCCTGCTAGTCAGGCTCTGTCATTGTGGCAACCCACTTCCAGGTTCTAGATGCTTCATTAGTTATGGATTGCATTTCAATGCATCAGAAACCTGATTCTAGAAGTGTGCCTAAATAGAGAAATTTTCTTTCAATAACTAGAAGTATAAAAGTAGACAGCCTAGAAGTAGGCATGGCAATTCTATAAATGCATAAAGGACTCTGGTTACATTTACCTTTCTTCTACGCAACTGGAGCACTTCGCTTTCTTCCTTATGGTCATGACATGGCTACTCCATCTTCAGAAAGTGCATAAATATTCTAGGCAGGGAGAAGGTTTAGGGTAAAATACAAAAAAAAAAAAGTATTGGCTGGGTAGCTCAGTTGTTTGGAGCATCTTCTCATACACCAAAAGGCTGAGGTTCAGTTCCCAGTCAGGACACACACCCAGGCTGCAGGTTCATCTCTGGTCGGGGCGTGTACAGCAGGCAACCCATCAATGTTTTGCTCTCACATCAATGTTTTGCTCTCACATGGATGTTTCACTCTTCCTCCCCTTTTCTCTCTTGAAAATCAATGAACATATCCTCTGGTGATGATTTTTTTTTAAAAAGGAGTATGCCAACTGAGGTTGTGCTTAATAATAACCACCAAAAGATGGCTTTCTCAGGAGCCCTATCCAGTAGAATTGCACTTACATCTCGCTGTCTAAGTCATATAGATATTCCCAGAGGCGAGGGAAGATGAGCATTTTTCATGGTTCTATTGATGCTTCAAAAAAATAAGCTTTCTGTTATTAAAGAGAAGAATTGGAGGTATATTGATTAGTAACTACTGATTTATAACTGAATGTTATAAAGTACAGGTAAAATTTATTTTATTAAATTTGAAAAAAGAAAATATATAAACATTTTAAACATAAATTAATAATAGAAGGGCCCACTTTTGCACATAGTTCTTCAAAAATTAAATTGCTCAGTGATCCTATTAAATTCATAATTTATATTCCAAAAATGTGGGTGACCTTAAAGAATTAGACTGAACCAAAGAGCATTTTGGTAACCCTAGTCCTTGTTCCTTTTTGTTAATTCTTCAGTGTCTGTGACTATTTACTTTTGCTTTAAAACCAACGTCATAAACTTAATATAAATTGGTGAAAATATTGATGTAAGACACATATTTTAATTGCTGAGTATTTTTTCACATTTAGAGTGAAATGTGCTTTCTTCCACTTTTCTTGATATGCACTGACCTTTGGGCCTATTTTTATTTTCCCACTTTTGAGACATGGTGTAGACAAATAGTTTTAAACTATGAGAATACTAGCAATGAAAGCACAACGATGATTGGCAACTGGCATTTGGCTGAGAATTGGAAAGCCAATTGTGAGTGCTTGTGTCTGTGGCAAAAAAGAGAGAACCTACTTTTTGTAGGGGGCATCTACTACCCAGAGCTATGCAGAAGTTCAGATCCAGTGTTTCCAGATTATGTTTAGAATCCAGTTATTTCATATGAAATTTGCTGACTTTTATCTATTAGCTTAAAAACAATGTAAAAAGAAGACATACCAGATATGTAAGTCAGATTTGAATTATGGACCATTAGTCGGGTGAATGAACCAAAGTTCAATCTTCAATCTTTTAATGTTGATAATTCTCCTGGTAGACAAAAGTGGAAATGTTCAAAAGAGCACTTAAATTTTGTTCCATTAATTCAAACAATGAATTGCTCAAGTAGGTTTTGAATGAAATAAGCAAGGACATTTCTTATGGTTCTTTTTCCCTCACAACAATGAGCACATATTAGATGTTTAATAAACACCTACTAAACTTCTAATTCTCTTCACTTCCTTTGACAATGACTAGCAAAGCCAATTTTATACTAATGTAATATGAAGGGTGCATAGCTTGTTCTTCAAAATAAAGTGGAAGTCTAACAAATTCATGAGACTGGAAATATACAAATCATGAAAGCAGTTCTAATTCTAACAAAAAAAGCAGAGTACAATGTTTTATTCAGTTGAGAAAGAATAAAACATTCTTATTATAGATTAATACTAACTTTTCCTCAACTGTGAGGCATGTTGAAGAGAGAAATAATCAACCCATCTGCTTTAAAGTCCAAATAATCAAGTTAAATAAGGGTTCCAGGCAATTCTCTGACAGCAAAACTTATTTGGTTACAGCATTCAATGGTGAACTATTTTGAGCAATTTGAACTAGGGAATTAAGGTTTCATAGAGCAGAAAATGACAACAATTCCAATTATATAAAAGTAACTATTTCAATAAAATTCATTTTTCTCCTAGAATTTATTAGCATTCAACTAGATTAAATATGTTTATAACACAGACAACTCCCATTAGTACGTAACAATAAAATAGATAGCTTCATTCCAGATAATGTAAAGGGCTTGCCCCCTCACAAAGAACAGGCATAGATACAAAATATTAAGGCATAATTAAACAAAACCTATACCCTGAAATTTTAGAAAAAGCGTTATTTGATTTACTAAGTACATCCCACCAATTCTGGTATGTATGTCTGAAACATTCCAAATATGCTTAAATTCACACTAGGTAAAAATTTGACTTTTGCCACATGCACTTTCTACTTCACTTTTCTGTGAGGAGTATATAACCATTTTTGCCTTGGATGTCTATATTTAGATTTAGATTTAATTTTGTCTTAAATGTTTTGCTTTGAATTTGTAGTGGAACTAGCACACTTGAGAAAATTCATTAGAAAATTTATTCACTTCATAGCCATGTAGATTCCAAAAGGCAAAATATTTTCTTATCTCTCAGAATATAAATTAACAATAGAAAGTAAAGAAAGGAAGACATTTGTATGATTAGATGACATGATAACAGAGGCCAAAAGTTCCTTAAAAATTCTGACATCCTCCTGTTTGATTATGCATCTCTCCCTTTCTTGCCTGTATGACAAAGCAATCAAGAGACAATATTTCATATATACCAAATTTTATAAGTATAGCCTAAATCTTAATTTTAAAAAACAGCTGTTACTTTTGTTGATCTTCTTATTATTATTTTGTTCATTTCTCTTTGTACCTTTTCTATTTCCTTTCATTTTCTTTAGCTTTCTAAGATAATGCTTAAATAATTTGAATTATTTTCAAATTAAGCAATAAATGAGCCTCTATGTACTTTTTAAAGCAACTTGATGAATAGAACTTTCATTGTCATTCAATTCTAAATAGATACTAATTTTCATTTTTTTAATTTTATTGTATTTTTCCATTGCCATTTCAGTCCCTTAGATGCTCACCTGCAATCATCACACTGTTGTCCATGTCCATGAGTTCTTTTTCTCTTTTGCTCAGTCCCGCCACTCCCAACCCTCCCCCACCAGCTGCCACCCTTTTATCTAGGAGTCTGTCTCTATTTTGCTTTTTAGTTCAGTTTGTTCATTAGATCCCACATATGAGTGAAATCAAATGGTATTTGTCTTTGTCTGACTGGCTTATTTCACTTAGCATAATGTTCTCCAAGTCCATCCATGCTGTTGCAAAGGGTAAAATTTTCTTCTTTTTTACAACTGAGTAGTATTCCACTGTGTAAATATCCCATAGTTGTTTTATCTACTCATCTACTAATGGACACTTGGGCTGCTTCCATATCTTGGCTATTGTAAATAATGCTGCAACAAACACAGGGGTGCAGGGGCACTTGTGGTCTTTCAAATCAGTATTTTGGGTTCCTTCAGATATATTCCCAGAAGTGGGATCACTGGGTCAAAAGGCAGATCCATTTTTAATTTTTTGAGGTATCTCCACACTGCTTTCCACAGTGGCTGCACCAGTCTGTATTCCTACCAACAGTGCAAAAGTCTTCCCCTTTCTCCACATCTTCACCAGTACTTGTAATCTATGATTATATCTTTTAACAGCAAAGATTTAAAGGCAATACACATTTATTTATTCTTTATATGTACTATCATACTGGTCATATTCCTACCATTTTCTTTTTTCTCCTTTGCTACATTCTATTGGATTGGTAGTTTAAATAATAATAATAATAATACCACCTAAAATTGAGTATCTGATGTAGGTGAGATACTGTAAGAATTTTACATGTATGAATTCATTTAGCTTTCACAACTCTGTAAAGGAAGAACTATTAATATCTCCATCTTACATTTAAAGAACTTGAGGCACTGAGAAGCTGAGTAATTTGTTCCAGTTAGCACAGCCAGTAAGAGGTCAAGCTGGATTTGAGCTTAACATCCTAGTTCCAGAAATTCCACTCTTAACCATGAGATTGGACTTTCTTAAAAGAACTTTCTACAATAATTTTTAAATGATACTTTGGTTTCCGAAAAGATCTACACTTACATCTATAGGAATTTCCAAACTATATTTTAGATTCTAACATTAACAATGAAAAATAAGCAAGAACTTTCTGAAAAAAAAACTGATAAAATGATTTTTGGGTGGGAGGGGAGTCAACACATTACTTTAGGATTCTTTTAAGTTACATTTTCAAAGTCCAAATCATTTACAAATTATATTTATTCAACAGAGAACTACTTTGACCTACAGAATATAGAGCAAATGATGATTTAGGATTTCTTAGCACAGGCTTTACGAAGGTGTGAAAGCTTCTGCTTCATGCTCTTTGGACCCTAAGTGGCATCTAAGAAGGTTGAGTAACTAGAAACAGAGGCCCCATGGAGTGTCTCCAAAGGATGGAACAAAGACCACATGAAAAAGCACCATGTCCAGAGATATCAGTAAGGAAGTCATCCTCAATATACCTGTGATTCTAGGCATCCTAGCTGAGGCTCCTGACATCATGGAGCTGAGACAAATCATCACCATTCTACCCTGCCCAAACTTTTGACAGAATCATAAGAAATATTTGAATGATTCTTGTTTTAAGGCATACTTTCCTCCTTTCTCATTTCCACATCAATCTTTCACACTGGCATTTACATTCACTGGAGCTTATAAGTTTGTGGTAGCTTCAAGGATGTCCACTAATTTGCATTCTGACTCTTCCATTACAGAGTGGCATGTAACATGGAAATTTGTCTAATATTTAAAAATATATTAGCATCCATGAATAAGATAGATGAGCTGTACACATAATTAATAAATGTGAGCAATTAACTATGGATTATGCAATAAATTTAGTTGCTCCTTGAAAGCAGGGACCTTATCGGCTGAGCTCATTTAGAAGTGAGTCTAGCAAAGGGAGAGTAGATACTATTTGTTACATAAGTGGAAAAATTATAAAATACTGGTCACAATTTACATATCTCTCATTCCCACTAATATTGTCTTTCAGTTCAAAACATTCCTACATATTTTTTTTCTTTTTGACAAATATTATAGGGTGGGGATGTGGAAAGTAGTAACAGCTTCTGAAGACAGTTGATGAAATTGTTCAAGTGACATAAAATATTACCCAGTTGTTATTGAATTTCAAAGACAAAGAAATGATACCTCAGTCACCAAAAGGAGAATACACATGTGATGAGTACTTTTATGTCAACCTAACTAGACCATGTGGTGCCCAAACATATGGTCAAATGTTATTATGGGTGTCTGTGGGGATGTTTCTGGATAAGATTAATACTTGAATCAGTAGATGAGTGATGCAGATTGCCCACTCTAATGTAAGTGGCCCTCATCCAATCAATTGAAGACCTGACTAGAACAAAAAGACTAAGAGGGAACTTTGCCAGGGAACTAATTGAGCCGGGACATCAATTTTATTCCGTTTTTGGACAAGCACTTGCATCAGTTGACTCTTCTGATTCTCAAGCCTTTGGATTTGGTCTCAAATTACACCATCAGCTCCCTTAGGTCTCCAGATTACCAACTGCAGATCTTGGGACCTCTCAACCTCCATAATTCTGTCAGTCAGTTTCTTATCTCTTAATATACATACTATCTCCTATTTGTTCAGTTTCTCTGGAGATTTCTGTCTAATACCACAAGCCACCTATAAAGGAAAAAATCAGGCTAGCCTCAGAAAGCTCAATGATATTCAGTTCTGAAAAACAATGGAAACTGTTTTAAAACTAAAACACAAAACAAAAGAAGAAAAACAATAAAAAACAGTGGAATAAGTTTTGAAGGAAAGAAACCCTATGTCTACAGAGTCTTCAGGCATGTAATCCAAGAAGTTAATACACTGCCAAATTGTACTTCAAAGATAAAAATAATAGATGTCTTCACATATGCAAAAGATCAGGAACACAGTATTTTGGGAGAGTAAACTTATTACATGGTGAAACCCAACCAAGAGATAAATCAAAATTAAAATATTTTTACATAGAGAAGTTGTGCCAAAACAACTGATGGCAAGACTGGTCCCAGAACAGCACTGAGTGTTGTAAACTTGAAAACATGAAAATGACAACTTAACTAAAAAATTAGTGGGAGGAAGGAAGGGCTAAGGGGTAAACATAAAAGAACAAATATACACATTTATCATAATAGTAACATAATAGATACCATTTTTTTTAAAAATCTTTGAGAAAAAAATTAATCCAAACACTTTCTTTCATGATCTTATATTATTAATCTTAAAAGCATTCTTTACAAAGTAATATCTAATTTTTGGACAAACCCATACATGTTAAATTTCCAATTTCTTTTGTTTTATCCACTTCTTTTTCATCCTTTAAAATTATATGAACTTAAGTTTTTTATATACAAAGTAGTGAATGGTAGGTAGATACACTTTGCCTCCTCACCCAACCAAAAGAAGGACAACAACAAATTTAAAAACAAAAAATAACCAGAACTGCCAGAAAATTGAACTGTATGGGAGTCCAACAACCAAGGAGTTAAAGAAGAAACATTCATTCAGACTGGTAGGAGGTACAGAGACAGGCAGCTGTGGTGGAAAGGACACACAGCAAGGTGATGGCTGAAGTATTGGGCAAGGCATCGGCTGGAGGACTGGGTGGTCCCAAATTTTCATGCAGATAAACCAGGAGGAACAACTGGAGAACAAGACTGACCACCCAATGCAGGATTCCAGGGCAGGAAAAGAAAGCCTCAAAACCTCTATCTGTAAAAATCTGTGAGAGTTGTAGTAGAAGGAGAAACACCTAGCCTCACAGGAGAATTCAATGGAGAGACACACAGGGTTCTAGAACATACACAAACCCACCCACCTAGGAATCAGCACCAGAAGAGCCCAATTTGTTTGTGGGTATCGAAGGAAGTGACTGAAAGCCGCAGAGAGCTGAGCAAGTGGTATTGTTCCCTCTCAGACCTCACCTCCACATACAGCACCACAACATAGCAAAGTGGGTTGCCATTTCCTGGCGTAAACCTAAGGCTCCTCCCCTTACAACATAACAGGTGCAATGAAACAAAAAAAAATATGGCCCAAATGAAAGAACAGATCAAAGATCCAAACATAGAAATAAGCAATGAAGAGATAACCAACCTATCAGATGCTTAGTTCAAAACACTGGTAAGCAGAATGCCCACAGAAATAATTGAGTATAGTTGCAAAACAGAGGAAAAAAATGAAAGATATGCAAAGTGAAATAAAGGAAAATATACAGGCAAACAACAGTGAAGGGAAGGGACCGGGGACTCATATCAACAATTTGGAGCAGAAGAAGAAATAAACATTGATCCAGAACAGAATGAAGAAACAAGAATTCAAAAAAATGAGGAGAGGCTTAGGAACCTCCAGGACAACTTTAAACATTCCAACATCTGAATTATAGGGGTGCCAGAAGGAGAAGAGGAAGACCAATAAATTGAAAAGTTATTTAAAAAAATAATGAAGGAGAACTTCCCCAATCTGGCAAAGGAAATAGACTTCCCAGAAGTCCAAGAAGCTCAGAGAATCCCAAAGAAGTTGGACCCAAGGAAGTTGAACACCAAGGCACATCAGAATTACACTACCCAAGATTAAAGATAAGGAGAGAATCTTAAAAGCAGCAAGAGAAAAGGATAAAAACATAAGCAGCAAGAGAAAAGGATAAAAAACAAAAAGAGAGTTACCTACAAAGGAGTTCCCATCAGACTGTCAGCTGATTTCTCAAAAGAAACCTTACAGGCAAGAAGGGGCTGAAAAGAAGTATTCAAAGTCATGAAAGGCAAGGACCTACATCCAAGATTACTCTATCCAGCAAAGCTATCATTTAGAATGGAAGGACAGATAAAGTGTTTCCCTGATAAGGTCAAGTTCAAGGAGTTCATCATCACCAGCCCTTACTATATGAAATGTTAAAGGGACTTATCTTAAAAAAAGGTGATCAAAAATATGAACAGTAAAATGACAACAAACTCACAACTATCAACGACTGAACCTGAAAACAAGCAGAAATAAAAACAAACTAAGCAAACAACTCAAACAGGAACAGAATCCCAGAAATGGAGATCACATGGAAGGTTATCAGAGGGGAGGAGATAGGAGGAGAATAGGGGAAAAGGTACAGGGACTAAGAAGCATAATTGGTAGGTACAAAATAGGTAAGAGAAAGTTAAGAATAGTATAGGAAATGGAGAAGCCAAAGAACTTATATGTACAACCTATGGACATGAACTAAGCCAGGGCAGGGATGTTGGAGGGTGGGCGGTGCAGGGCTGAGGGGAATAAAGGGGGGAAATGGGACAAATGCAATAGCATAATCAATAAAAATATACTTCTCCAAGAAGGACATACAAAGGATCCAGAGACAGATGAAAAAATGCTCAGCATTGTTAGCCATCAGAGAGATGCAAATTAAAGCCACAATGAGATATCACTTCACACCAGTGAGAATGGCCATCCTAAACTAATCAAGAAACAAGTGTTGGAGAAGATGCGGAGAAAAGGGAATCCTAGTGCATTGTTGGTGGGAATGCAGACTGGTACAGGCACTATGGAAAACAATGTGGAATTTCCTCAGAAAACTAAAAATGGAACTGCCTTTTGATCCAGCAATTCCACTGCTGGGATTATATCCTAAGAACCCTGAAACACCAATCCAAAAGAACCTATGCAACCCAATGTTCATAGCAGCACAATTTACAACAGCAAAGTCCTGGAAGCAACCTAGGTGCTCATCAGTAAATGAGTGGATCAAAAAGCTATGGTACATTTATACAATGGAATTCTATGCAGCAGAAGGAAAGAAGGGGCTCCTGCCCTTCGTGATAGCATGGATGAAACTGGAGAACATTATGCTAAGTGAAATAAGCCAGGTGGTAAAAGACAGACACCATGTGATCTCACCTTTAAGTGGAACCTAATCAACAAAACAAACAAGCAAACAAAATATAACCAGAATCATTGAAATTAAGAACAAACTGACAGTAACCAGAGGGGAGGTGGGAGGGGATAATGCAGGAAAAGGGTGAAGGGTTTTCAGGAACAACTATAAAGGGCACATGGACAAAACCAAGGGAGGGTGGAATCAGGGGAGGGAGGTAGAAATGGCTGGGGTGGGGGGAGTGGAGTAGGGGAAAAGGCAGACAACTGTACGTGAACAACAATAAAATAATAAATAAAATAATAAGATGAAATGAAATAAAGTAAAATAAAATAAACTTAAAAATAAAATAAAATAAAAAGTAGTGGATGTGTTGCCAGAAACACAATTTTTCTCACTGACACAGTAAAGGGTTACATATCAGAGAGCCTACTGGCATGCAAGCTAAGTTTATTAATGCTAAATTCTAGTGAGAAAGCAAAAGCAAGGGTGGTTAGGCCAGGGGTGGCAAAAGCAGGGTGGGCAGAGGCCAGGTGCCCAGGCTCCCCTGATGTGGCAAAAAGAGCCAAGAGGGGCAAAAGAGTGAGTCCTTTGTTCTGAGGACATAAAAAGTTGGTGGGGTGAGAGTGAAGAAGTTACATATTAATTGATGTAAAGGTGGTGCCAGCTATCCCTAGGGAGACATGACTACCCAAATGTAGGTATAAAAATCTGTTAGCCTGAGTACTTATCTTGCTCCAGACTCTATTTGTTCATTTTGTATATGAGACAGGAGGCAGGCAATTAATCAAAGTTGCTTTATGGGCTTCTCTTTGGGCACTTTCTCCAAAACAAGGACCCCTCTTTTTTCCCCCTTCTAGGCTTTGGGATGAATACACAGTCTCAAGGTGAACTTTGCCCAGCTAGTAGAGATGATATACACAGACTTCAAAGGCTTTCCCCTGCACTATCATACTTTTGCTTATGTTGTTCAGACTACCTGGTAGCCTTATCAAACCAGGCTCAGGATGACCAGGTCAACAGGTGTCTTTGCTTTCAGCCTCCTGTTTTAAGTTCTTTATTAGATTGCGATGGTGTGGGCCCTGCCTTCATTTTCCCTCTGGCTGCTAATTCTACCATAACAAATATAATCTTACCAAAAAATATTTCTCTCTAACTTCTATATCCAAGTGTACATAGGAAAAATGTTAGAAACCTTTTCTGTATTTCTTTCTGAAGGAAAGAAAGTGTCCTCCAGGAACATTATATTCCACCAAAATGTTTTCCATATTAAAGAAGCAATAAACATTCTCAATCATAAAAGAACCCAAGAACTCTGGCTGGTGTGGCTCAGTAGATTGAGCATCGGACTGTGAAGCAAAGGGTTGCTGGTTTGATTCCCAGTCAGGGCACATGCCTGGGTTGTGAGCTAGGTCACCAGCTGGGGCATGCATGCAAGAAGCAACCAGTCAATGTTTCTCTCCTTCTCTCCCCTCTCTCTAAAAATAAATAAATAAAATCTTAAAAAAAAAAGAACCCAGGGAATATAACAAACTTGAAACTTTTCTCAGGGGAGGGGAGGAATGTATGTTTTTATTAATGCCAGTAAAATTGACCCAAAAAAGAAATAAATAAAAATATGTAAAATTAAACTTATTTTTATTTTTTAAATGATGAGAGCCAAAATTATTTTCACCCACACATCTTACTGTCTACATCTACATGACTTTATTATTCCTAACTTGAGCGTTCCAGGAAACTGTTACCCAAGAAGATATACTTTGCAAATAACTTTTTTGCTCATTCCAAACATTTTAAAAAAGATTCATAAACTCAAATCAAAACACAAATGAAAGTTTACATCCCCAGACTCTGAATTTACCTCCTCAAAATCCACTGATGTAAAACTATTACACCATGACTCTTACTCATTTAAATCAAGCTTCTGTATTGGAAGTCCAGGATTAAACTGGACTTCAAAACTCTCATAAATCTTCCAACTTTGTCTCTCTCCCTCTGAGATGCTGAGATGCTGACACCATGTTGCTCTTCACCAGGGTGAGAATAAATTCAGCTTTGTCTTCTCAATGAGTTGTTTGGGTAATATTTTGGAAGAGCCAGCATTCAGCAAACATTGTGACTAAAAAAGGAAAAACAGCATCAGTCAAGGCAGGAAAGTAGCTACGAGAATACCCAAGCATACCTCAGAAGGCCAGCATGAGGATAAGGAGTCACAGGGTGCACTAAGCTGAAGACGAGGAAGACTACAAAGACCAAAATTTCTTTAAAAGGTCTAAGATGGGTTTAAACTTACTTAAAAATAGGATCCTAAAGGTAGCTGTTGCTTTCCATCTTGGAAGGTTCGGGAACAAATACCAATATAACACCTTTGGTTTCTGTCTTGATCAGTTCTTATCAAAAGTGTAGATGATTCTGAGGCTGCCTACCTCAGAATCATTTGGCGTGTTTGACAGAAATGCATTCTCCCAGGCCCTAACAGAATCTCTGGAAGAGGCTTTGGAACTGGCATATTTAATAAGCTTTGCACTTTAATAAGCTCTCACACCAAACTAGAGAATAACTAAACTAAGAAATACAACCATCGTATTTAAGGTAACCTTTCCAACATTACCTTCTGTTATGGGAAATGTGATGCTTTAGTTAAAACAGCTGGGAACTTTGGGAAGGGATTGATCGTGGTGTAGTAAGCTTCAGCAACCCACGTGGCTAAAACTCTTCCTCCCTCCATCCAAACTCCCTTCCCAACCCCATGGACTGCACTTCCTCCCCTCACCTGGCTAAGAGTTCACTGATTGGATAGGAGTAACTTACTGACCAGTAACCCTACAGTGTAACTTTTCCTTTGGAATAACATCACAACTGCCATTCCTTTTGTTTTTCAATTATTTGTTTAAAGTTTATTTGCCCAGTAGTAATCTCTGTAAGAACAAAGTCTGAGTTATTCCTAGACATTTTTAAGAACAAAAATCATTCATGACATTTGGTGAAATTTGTTCAGGAGGACTATCATGACGGGGTAGGGACTACTACAGTGGGGTTTTACAGTGAAAAAGAGAGATTGAACGCAACTCTGAATACAACATAGAAAAGTGGGAATTTATAGCAAAAGAGTGAGGTATGTGGGAGTAGGGCAGTCACTAAGTGGAAAATTACTAAAAGGAAATAATCAGGAGTATGGGAGTTCTGGCTAACCTGACCTAACAGGATTCTTGCTGAAGGCAGAGCAGAGTAGTCAGACATCAGGAGAGGATGATGGAGGATGAGCAACCCAGTCAGGTACTGAGGGCAATCAGATATCAAGGATGGGGTTGGGATTCAGCAGTGGTCTTGCTAAAACTGGGATGATGCAGACAGACACAGAAGTCTCAAAGTTGAGGCCTAGTTGAAGAAGAGCTCTAAAGAGCCTGATTAGAATTTGCTCAAGGAAAGAATCTTTGTCGCTATATCTCTAAATTCTCTAAATTCAGTGCTTTGTACATGGAAGATCTTCAATGAATATTTGTTCAATTAATCAGTACATTACTGGAAAGTGCTGGTCAAATCCAATGATCTCAGTTTTAGTGCTATCACAGTCTAATAGTCATAGGCCAATAGGTTATATTGTTACTGTGGACAAAAAAAAAAGGGATCCTGTGGAAAGTAACTCCACAGGGTGATCCGGTCATAAATTCTTAACTAGGCATATCAGTGTGAGTAGTGAAGCATTAGGCATATAATTTTTTATTCGGAGGTTTATCTTTGTCTTGTGTAGGCCCTGTTCATTATTTCTGTGCATCTAGGTTAACACACCTTTGAAATAAACTGTAAGCACCCTCAAGAAATCACATCACCTTGTTAATTATCCTGTAATCCAATTCCCACTTTGCCTTCGCCCACCTCCATGTAATCTTTCTTAATGTTCCCTCCTTAATTTCAACTGAAAAAAAAAAAAAAGCTGCAAAACTGTTATTCTCTGGAGCATTTGAGATCTTGCTCCCTGGCAGACTTCATGAGTTTCACTCAAATAAACTCATAAAATTTCTCTACACATTTGGATGTGGTCAGCAGGATCCCAAAGAAGCCCACCCAGGACCACCCTGCAGAGTTGGACCCAGTGCTGGGAACAAGCAGGGGTCCATTGTGCCCCACTGGGTCCCAGCTTTGCCTCAGGTGAACTGGGGTGAGTTTCTTTCAGGTTTGTGGGATTTCTCGCTTTAAGTAGCCGGCCATAATTTATTTGAGCTGTTCTTAGGGAATCCTCAAGGCTGAGAATAAGGAATGGTTTTAACATTTTTAAATACTTGAGAAAAAAGGAAGGTAGGAGAGGAGAACCAGAGGAGGAGAAAAATGACAACAATAATGGGGAGGAGGCATAAATATGTGGCCATTTACAAAAACAACATGTTAATCCCTGTGCAGTATGGTTAAATTTACAGGTCAATTTGGGCCAAGGAGTGCCCAGGTTAAACAGTGTTTAGGGATGTGTCTCCGGAGGTAGTTCTGGGTGAGATTAGCATTTGAATCAGTGAACTCAGTAAAGATTGTCTTCCCCAGTGTGAGTGGACCTCATCCAATCAATTGACAGCCTTCAAAAAAATAAAATAAAATAAAACAAAAAGGCAGAGGAAGAATTTGCTCTTTTTTACTTTCTGAATACAGGCTTGCTTGGGCTGAGACACAGTTCTCTTCTGCCATTGGACCAGAACTTACACGGTCAGCCCCCTCTGGTTCACAGGCCTTCAGATTTGGACTAGAATTACAGTGCCTGCTTCCCTGGGTCTCCAGCTTGCAAATGGCTGATTGTGTGACTTCTCAGCCTCCATAATAATGTGAACGAATTCCTCACAATAAAGTGTGCCTATATTGTGTATAGGCATATCTCAGAGATAATGTGGGTTCAGTTTCAGACCACCGCAATAAAGCAAATATTGCATTAAAACTACTCACATGAATTTCCTGGTTTCCCAGTGCATATAAAAGTTATGCTTAGTCTATTAAGTGTGAAATAGCATTATGTCTAAAAAATGCATATATCTGAATTTAAAAATACTTTATTGCTAAAAAAAATGCTAACCACCATCTGAGTCTTCAGTGAGTCATACTCTTTTTGCTGGTGGAGGGTCTGGTCTAATGTTAACAACAGCTGCCTGATCAGGCTGGTGGTTGCTGAAGGTCAGGGTGGCCGTGGCAAAGAAGACTCTTCGTTTCCCAATTTCTCTGTCGTGTGCGATGCTGTTTGATAGCATGATACCCACAGTAGAAATTTTTCAAAATTTGACTCAACCCTCTCAACTCCTGCCACTGCTTTATCAACTAAGTTTATGGTATTTTCTAAACCTCTGTTGTCATTTCAACAATCTTCACAGCATCTTCATCAGGAGTAGATTTCCATCTCAAGAAACCAGTCTCTTTACTCATGCATAAGACGCAACTCCTTATGCAATAAATTTTTATTATGAGGCTGCAACAACTCGGTCCCACTTTCAGGCTCCACTTCTAATTCTACTTCTCTTGCTATTTCCACTGGATCTTTAATTACTTCCTCCACTGAAGTCTTGAAACCTTCAAAGTCATCCACAAGGTTTGGGTTAATTTCTGTTAATGTTGACATTCTGACCTCTTCCCATAAATCATGAATGTTCTTAATGGCATGTAAAATGGTAAATCCTTAATCCTTTTCAGAAGTTCTCAATACACTTTGCCAAGATGCATCAGAGAAGTCACTATCTATAGCCTTACAAAATGTATTTTTAAATAATAAGACTTGAAATTCAAATACTCTTTGATTCACAGGCTCCAAAATAAATGTTGTGTTAGCAGGCATGAAAAACAATATTCCTATTGATGTGCACCTCCATCAGAGCTCTTGGGCAACCAGGTGCATTGTCAATGAGCAGCAATACTTTGAAAGGGATCTTTTTTCCTAGGCAGTAAGTCTCAACAGTGAGCTTAAAATATTCAATAAACCATGTTGTCAACAAATGTGCTGTCATCCTGGCTTTGTTATTCCATTTATAGAGCACAGGCAGAGTGGATTTAGCATAATTCTTAAGTGCCCTACGATTTTTGGAAGACAATACTCAAGCCAATACTCAAGCACCTGAGCCACACCAGTCAAGGTAGCAATGGTTCTTTCTTTAAATCTCATGAGCCTACCTCTTCTAGCTTCAAACTTTTCTCCTGCAGCCTCCTTACCTCTTTTAGCCTTTTATAGAATTGAAGACGGTTAGGGCCTCACTCTGGATTAAGCTTTGGCTTAAGGAAATGTTGTGGTTGGTTTCATTGTCTCTCCAAACCACTAAAACCCTCTCCACATCAGCAATAAGACTGTGTTGCTTTCTTATCATTTGTATGTTCACTAGAATAGCGCTTTTGCATTTCTTTCAAGAATTTTTCCTTTTTGTTCACAACTTGGCTGCCTGGCAAAAGAAGCTTACCTTTCCTGTAAAGGCTTTAGACATGCTTTCCTTATTAAGTCTCATTATTTCTAGCTTTTGATCTGAAGTGAAAGCAATGTGACTTACCCTTTCACTTGAACATGAAAGACAATTGTAGGGTTATTTTTTGTTAGTGTTGTGTCTCAGAGAATAGGAGAGGAAGAGAGATGAGGGAACGGGCAGTTGGTGGAGCAGTCAGAGCACACAACATTTATCAATTGAGTCCACCGTCTTACATGGGCGCAGTTTGTGGCCCGCCATAGCAATTACAGTAGTAACATAGAAGATCACTGATCACAGACACCATAACAAATATAATAATGAAAAAAGCATAAAATATTGGGAGAATCGCCATGGCTGGCATGGCTCTGTGGATTGAGTGCCAAGCTGCAAACCAAAGGGTTGCCGGTTTGATTCCCAGTTTAGGGCACATGCCTGGGTTGCAGGCCAGGTCCCCAGTAGGGAGTGCATGAGAGGCAACCACACATTGATGTTTTTCTCCTTCTCTTTCTCCCTCCCATCCCCTCTCTAAAAATAAATAAGTAAAATATTTTTAAAAATAAAATAAAATAACATACCAAAGTGCGATACAGAGATACAAAGTGAGCAAATGCTGAAAAAAGGGTGTTGACAGAATTGCTTGTTGCAGGATTGCCATAAACCATCAATTCATAAAAGCGTGTGCCCACACACACACACCAGTATCTGTGAAGTGCAACAAAGGGAAACACGATAAAACAAGGTGTGCCTGTATATGCTCCTGGTGCTCTTTCTCAGAAGTACCCTGATTAACACATCCTGATGATGGTAAAATGCTGACAGTTGATACAGGTAGTCGAGGTAGGAGAATGGAAGTATCAACTCAAAGCAAACTGTTTTTTAAATAACAATTTTATTAACTAGTATAGAGGGGGGAAAGGTATTCACTAGGTTAATAATTACCAAGTGCCAAAAAATGTGTTGATTTTTTTCCAGCAACAAAATCTCATGTGGAAAATCAGTTGCAATTAAAGTCACTACCAGACTAAGTTCAAAATAATTCACTCTTATTCTCCAAGATCTGCCTGCCTTCTAAACAGGCCAAACAGGTGAATTGAACAGAGTTGTGGTAGAAATCATCATTCCTATATATTCCAAATCTTTGAAGAAACTAATTTCTATAATCAAGTGCATGCTGGCATGGAACACTTCAGTGAATACAATCTCCTTCTGGTTTGCCTGGGTCTTTCCCAGTTTTTGTATTCCAGGAGACCCTTCAGTCCTGGGCAAAACAGGATTGTTGCTTATCCTAAGAAGTATAATCAAGTAATTTGATGGGTACTAAGTGACCTGGAGAACTTTGTAGAAGAAAATTGTGAGTTCAGAGTTTTACTTCCCCACTCAAGGTCTGGGTTAGGACCTGAAACTTTCCATCACTGCCTATAAGAAACTTCTGCCTTGCACAGAGTTTGAATTATAAGTGTCTACAGATGATTATCTAAGTAGCTGTTTTGCCACTGCATGCCATGAAAAGCAACATTTTTACCAACAGAAACAAGGTTATTACTGCCTTTAAATGTAATCACATACAAGAACCAATTCCAGATAATCCAGAACCAAGTAAGAATACCAGTCCTTAAGGTTCTCTTCCTCTGGACCCACCATGTCCAACACCAATTTCTTTAACAGTTCAATTAGAGAAACAGCATGGCCAGGAGCCCTACAAACCAAGGGGTTTATTAAAGGATTAGACGTTACAGTACTCTGGGAGTTTGCTGCATGCTAAATGTGAAAAAAGAAAACAGAATTTTACTACTTTAAGAGTAAATTCAGTTATTCCAGGTTGAACTCAACCAATTTACAAATTGTGATTTTCTGCTTTTCATAAGTAGTGGTGGGAAGTGGGAGGTTGGGCGTGAAGGGAAGGTAATCCTCTGATTACCTTGGAATCAGAGCACCAGAGCCTCTGATTCGCCTCCTCCAATCCTGGGCCCGGTGCTCTGCTGCCCTCTAGTGTCTTTCAGTCTCAGTCAGTGCTCAGAAGACGTCCTTGGTCCACACACATTCACTGAGGCTGCCGCGTTCCATTCCGCGTCTGGTCTCTTGTCTTCTGGCCCGTAACTGTCGCTTCTGTGGTGTCCCTCATCAAGAGCATAAGTCTCTATCTCTCTCTCTCTCTCTCTCCATATATATATATATAAAATATCTCTATATATAGAGATCTACATAGAAGCATATATATCTATATCTCTATATCTATAGAGACATATATATGTCTCTATATAGATACATAGAGACATATATAGAGTACATATACACATATATAGATATATATACACATATATGTGTGTATGTATGTTCTTGTGTGTGTATATATATATATTCTTTTTTTTTCCCAAGTGAAATAAGCCAGTCAGAGAAAGACAAACACCATATGACCTCACTTACATGTAGAATCTAATAAACAAAATAATTTAACAAACAAACCAGAAACAGAAGAATAGATACATAAAACAGACTGACAGCTATTGGGGTGGAGGGGCTTGGTGGAAAAAGGGGAAGAGATTAAGAATAAAAATGAATTAAATAGATTTAATTTCATAGTAAGAACTTCAGATTCTTAATCTATAATAGCATTTCCACACTGTATGCAGAGAACTATATCATAAATCTGGTATACATGCTTTATTTTTCTGAAGTAAAAAAAAATTAAAGAAGTTTATGAGAAAAAAACTCCAATTTGCATGTTGTAAAGAAAAAGTCTCACAGTACAATAAAAATTAAAGCTCCCTTTCATACACTAAGTCACAGCTCATAGTGGGAATCTAATATTCAAACAATGTGAAAAAATAAGACTGTCAAATTTTGTTAAAGGAATAAGCATTAAAAATATAACTGAACTATTTGATTCAGCTAAGGTAGAAAGTTTTCTCCTTTATTTTACTTATAATATATATTATATATTAAACATTATTGGGGAATCCCTAGTTAAGCAAACATAAAACTTCTAACACAAGCACATAAGACCTTTCATGAAGAGATTCCGGCAGAAGCAGACAGGCATGGGTGCTATTACTTAACTAGAAGGAAGATGAAGTTGCCAGGTTTAGAGCCAAATAATGTTTGAAGCTAATGTCAACTATTTCTTCTTTGTCCACCAGACTCGCCCATTCACCTTGCTCCCAAAGACTCAGGTGAATCAGTCAACACAGACCTCAGCACCATCTTTCAGAGAAATAAAGGAGTAAAAGAAAGCAAATACTAAACTTATACCACTATTTTCAAAGGAAAATATTTGAAGCTTCTTTTTGTTGTTGTTGTTGTTGTTGAAATTTTTAAAAATTTTATTTTTTATTTATGTATTTTTAGAGAGGAGAGAAGAGAGGGAGAGAAACAGCAATGTGTGGTTGCCTCTTACAGGCTCGCTTCTGGGAACACAGCCTGCAATGCAGGCATGTGCCCTGACTGAGAATCGACCAGCAGCCCTTTGGTTCACAAGCCAGCACTCAATCCACTGAGCCACACCAGCCATGGCCATTATCACTAGAATATTGTCCAGAATTGTTTTATTTTTATTGTTCATTTGTTAATTTTTTATTAATTATTTTTTTCTTCTATTTCACCTTTCTAGTTTATGATGTTCCTATATCCACCCCTCTGTGTCAATGACAAGACTCTTCTTTATAATTTTATGGTGGATGCTAATTCTTAATGTCACAGGTGTGCACAGGTAACCAGGTTCTTAGTGATTGGGACAAAGAATTGAACAGAACATCCAGAGTTCATAGAAGAAAACATGGGAGCAGGCCAGCTCCAAGCAGAGATTGACCTCATGGGCTGGAGGGACTCTATTCTTATAGGGCAAATCCTTCCTGGCTAGTTTTGGTGGGCTTTTACTGCGCATGTACAAGTAGTATTACTTTAAAGCTACTGCACATGTGGTCTCCCGTGATTTTCCCTGATTGACCACCAGGGAAGAGGGTCCCACAATGCTACCGGATTGATCCCCGTTTCTCCTGGGGTCCCCCTGTACTAGGTTCACCTTTCCCTTCACCAGAGAATTATAGCTCTCCATGTTAGAGATTGGTGAAAAGGAAAGGAATTATTTATTCAAGTTATACAGACTTAAGAGTAATGACTTAATATCTTCATTAAAGTCCCAAAGTCCCTTAAAACACCCACAAACATACACAGTCCTTCCTTCCCCTTTTTGCCCAGCCTGGGGTACTGTACCTCAGGGAAAGAAATGGAAGTCCTTGGCTCAGGCAGTGTCTGGTTCTTCCCAGTAATCCTTGTTGGCTGGGAGACCTTCCTCGATTCCGGCACCATCAGCTGTGTCGCTGTCCATGCAGGATCTCCAATTAATCCAAAGCCATGCGGCACCTTCTCATGGCCTACTGGTAAGAGTTCTTTCACCCTTCTTCCAGGCAAAGTCTCTCTTGCTTCCCAGGCCGAGTGGCCAAAAGGAGCACCCAAAAGCCACGTGGTCCTCTCTCCTACCAGAGCTGCAGGGGTCTGCACTCTGGCGAAACCGCGTGGTTCTCCCCACAAAGCTGCGGGGAGGGGGGTCGCCACTCTGCCAAAGCTGAGTGGTGATTTTCTGCTAAATCCACATGGTGATTCTCTCTCACAAGGCTGCGGGAGTCTCTACTCTGCCAAAGCCGTGTGATTCCCCCAAAGCTGCTGTGTCTGAGTTTAAATCCCCGCGCCAATCTTCCTCTGCAGCCCCATTTCCGACTCCTCCCACACTCAGCCACACTTGCCCTTAATCTGCTCTGAAGCTTCTTCAACTGGTTTTCTGTTTTGCTGTGGTTTGGTTTTAAGGAGTGGAAAACACAATCTCCCCTTTGGGATCAAGATTTCTTCAAGTGCTGAGCAACGTATCTTGTGTTCTGAATTTTCAAAGTCTTAGTGGAAACATTAAAAATCTTAAAAATGAAAATTCACTTGGAATATCTACTGCTTTGTAGCCCCTTATAATTTGGTTATTTCCATATTATATAATCATAAAAAACAAAGTTCATCATTCCATAAAACTAAATTATTAAATTAAAAATAATAAGTCACAGAAGATAAGGTTAACTCCTTCCCTGAAGTGAGCTCATTAATTTTTATTTCAATTAGTCAAATGGTGATCCTGAAATATATACGACATTTGAGAGGACTCAGACCAAACCTGCAACAACAATTCAAGATCCAAGAACTCAGAAGTCATTCTCAAACTTGAAATGAGTGAGTGAGCAAAACGTTTCACCAATATGCTGCTCAGGAACCTCTGTTATACAGTCCTCCACATTCCCCACACTTAAAATTTAACTCTTTAAAGTTCTCAAGCATAAAAGCCTGAAAAATATAATTGTATGCTTTTACAAATCGTGAATAAATACTCATATCTTCATATAGGAGACCATTCTGCGTGACGTGGGCCCAGCTCCCACTCGGAGATGCATAGGACCCACGCCCACGGATAGGTTCTCCCGTGGGGAATCAGGCCTGCAATGTGCCTAGGCTGCTTTGAGACTTGCTTTTGCTAAAACTCCCTCACCCTGAATTGAGGCAGCAAGTGCTTACTGTAACTTCCTAAAATCCATGCTACAACTCCCCAGTATGGGGTGTAACCGGTTCAAGCACTTTTCCCTCTGCATTTGCAAATATCCCTCTTCTGTGATGTGATCAGCAGCAGCATCTCCTGTGTTTTCTGTGAAAGGTAACCACCTAAAGGGAACCTGTGCATAGCAATGAGGACCATCATGTAATGTGCTGAGAAACCCAATAAAGTCCTGTCCAGGCAAGGGCCTTGGCTTTTTCTCCCCTTGAGAGAAAAGCCATGTGGTCCCTTTTCCACCACAGGCCTCAGTAGTCTGTGTGAATGTCTCATATCTCATCCACAATGTGGCAGACCACATGAGCCGGGGTCCGCCTCATCTTCATTTTGAGATTTTTGTAACCAAATAAGGATCTTTGTTTTGCAACAGTTCTGTTTGGTCTGGTCCTTTCTTTCTTCAAGAGCATAAAACCACAGTTTGCTTTTCTTAAAAAAAAAATAGCAATATCATAGAGTAAAACCACCAAAAAGAAATATTTTTGGATGATGGTATAACAGATGAGAATGCTATTTACCATTTTTCTCCTCTTATTCACTGGAAAATATCTACAATCTTCCAAGAATCCATTTTTGTTTATCGAGCAGATAAACAAAAGAATCTTCAATGTATAACATAAAAATGTTAATAAATTAATTTGCCATCATGAATATTCTCAGTGGCTTTTTTTTTAATCTAACAGCTGGCTCTTTTGTCTCTGCTAATTCTCAGAAAAAAACTAAATGTAGATATTCCATTTATAAATTATGATATATTTCTGGGAACATGGGAAAATCCTCAGCTACAATGCTATTGGTGTCATGTTATATAATGAAGAAATTATTGTATTATTGTTAACTTCTTGGTAACTTTTTAAAAAGGTTTTATGTATTTATTGTTAGAGAGAGGGGAAGGGAGAAAGAGAGGGAGAGAAACATCAATGTGTGGTTGCCTCTTACATGCCTTCCAACTGGGAACCCAGCTGACAACCCAGGCACGTGCCCTGACTGAGAATTGAACCGGTGACCTTTTGATTTGCAGGCTAGTACTCAATCCACTGAGCCACACCAACCAGGGTTAACTCTTGACATTAAGTCATGCTTTTATGAAAATCTCCTAAATATCTAATTGAAGAACTGATCATAAGTTCTAATATTTTTCTAGTTTTCTAATTTTTTTAAGTATTAATAGCATGTTGCTAGGCATAAATAAGACATTTTTAGTGCTTAGGAAAGTAGAAATTCAAATTTTTTTCATGAATGATGAAAAAGATACTCCTGACTTTTCTGTTATCTATCTCCATATCAACAAAAGTTGTATTTTTCTCTGTTACCATGATGTAATACCTGAGTTGTAAAATATTCTATCTATTTGAGCCATTGGTTCTACCTTAAAATAATCTGAATCTTTAACCAGTGCAATTTACCATGATCCCCTACTTATTTATTGAACACAGACCACGCAGAAAATATTACAGGGACAAAAGTCATTCCCTGCCCCCAAGAGGTGACAAAATAGTAGAGACAACAAAGGCATGAATAGCTATAAGACAAGGGGAAATGAAAGCATCAGAAGACAGGAGAATATGCAAGTGTCAGCCAGGGAGCTCAGGGAGGCATGGAAAATGTGACATTTGAATTAAACTATGAAAATGAGGTAACAAATCTTTGACAGTTGAAATTAGAGAAATAGGATGTTCCGAGCAAGAAAACACAATGTACTTTTTTAGGTCTATTCAGGGAATTAGGCTGAAACCAGCTTAACTGGAGCAAAGAATCAATATAGGAATGAACTAAGAGTAGCCTCAATGTTGATGTTCAGCCTGGTGCTGAGGAGTCTATACTTATTTAGTAGGTAATGGAAAGGCATTTTAAGGTTTGTGCTAATCAGGATCTGAAACAAATACCACATGTAAAGGAATCAATGGGCAGAATTTGATGAGTAGGGGACACCAGCAAGAGATGGTGAATAACATTCTGCCAACAGCGGGAAGGGTTACCACCACTTCTAGTCCTGAAGGGGGAAGTGGAAGAATACATTACTGGAACCTGCAGAGAGTAGCTGTGAGTATCCCTTGACAGGAGGGAAGGCCAGCTGTGGAGGAAGACAGGCAACCTATGGTGGAACAAGCAGAGAGCCAGAGGAAATGTACACTTACCTTCCTGTTTGCCCCTCCAATCTCTTGCTAGTGCCCTCTACTGGCTAAACCCAATTGGAAGCCGCCAGGAAGCTCATTCATGCAGCCCATATAGGTATGTCTCCCGGGACACAGAGTAGGCAGAGAAAGGAAGGAAATGGATCTGGAGGGGCAAAAGGGAAACAGCCAGCATAAGCCTTTTAAACAAAAGACAGACATATCTCTACTTTGGAAAATAACTGAACCAGTACAGGTAAAATCAAGAGATGTGTAGATAAGGAAACTAAAAATAAAGGAGAAGACACATAAAGAATTTCAGAAGCAAAAGCATGGCAGTATAAAATAAGTGAAATTTGTGAGAACATCACAGTGATAAATTTGGGAGTTTTGAAAGTATTAAGTGTAGGGGGAAAGGAAAGTTAGGAGCCCAAAATTTTGAATCTTGGTTCCTGGGAGAACATGGTCATTATTAGAAACATAAAAAGTAAATGCTAGGTTTTATGGTAAAATATGTAGTGTGCCAAGGTCCTATTCAAAGGAATGGAGTAGCCCTGGGGAATACATGGTCACGGTAGTGTCCTAAAAGTCAGACACATTGCATGCAGGACAGGTTTTTACCTAAGGTCCTGCAAAACGTACAGCAAGGGGAAAAACACAGATCAGTTTTGGGCCCCATATCACCATACCCTCCTTGAAAATTTTAGTGTAAAAAATAATACTGCTGAGCCATCTCCCCCTAAAAATCATCCAAAATAGCATGTAAATGGTAAGTCACAGGGGAGACAAATGGGAAGTGTCTGACATAGAATGCAAAGCAAACAACTGCAGCAATTGTGGTTACGAAACAAAATGCATAGTGGTAATTCTTGAAAGAAAGGCAGCATGAAGTGAAAAAGCCGTGTCATAAGACTAAGCAGATGATAGATGGAGAGAAAAGAATGATGTATACGGAACAGGTATGTCTGCACGTAGGAATCGGTACATGATCACAAATGTATTTAAAAACAGGGAAAGTGATTGCTTTAGCTGTACAGAAGCTTTTTACCTTGATGCGGTCCCATTTGTTTATTTTCTGCTTTGTTTCCAGTGCCTTAGGAGATTTATTGTCATATTTCTATGTTGAATATCTGAGATTTTACTCCCTAAGTTTTCTTCTAGGATTTTTATGGTTTCACAACTTACATTTAAGCCTTTTATCCATCTCGACTTTATTTTTGTATATGGTACAAATTAGTGATCTGGTTTCATTTACTGCATGTACCAGGCCAGTTTTCCCAACACCAATTATTGAAAAGACTGTCTTTGCTCCATTGTATTCTCTTGCCTCCTTTGTCAAATATCAGTTGCTTGTTCAGGCATAGGTTTATTCCTGAGCTCTCTGTTCTGTTCCAGTGATCTGTTTGTCTGTTCTTGTACCAGTACCAGGCTGTTTTTATTGCAGTGGCCTTATAGTAGAGCTTCTGTGCAGCTAAAGAAACCAACAGGAAAACAAATAGAGAACCACCTGCATGGGGGAACATTTCTGCTGTACCACAGCTGACAAGGGTTCACTCCCCAAAATATACAAAGAACTAATACAATTCATTGCAAGGAAGGCAAACAACCTGATGAAAAAATGGCAAAAGACATGAATAGACACTTCTCCGAAGAGTACCTACAGAGCACCTGTAGACATATGAAAAAATGCTCAACATGACTAATCATCAGAGAAATGCAAATTAAAACCCCTATGAGATATCACCTTACACCTGTCAGAATGGTGACCATCAATAAATGAACGAACAGCAGGTGTTGGCAAGCATGTGGAGAAAAGGGAAAAGTGCACTGTTCGTGGAAATGCAGTCTGGTGCAGCCACTGCGGAAACAATATGGAGTATCCTTAAAAAATTAAAAATAGAACTCCCTTTTGACCCAGTAATTCCACTTCTCATGATACACGCCAAGGATCCCAGAACACCAATACAAAAGAATATATACACACTCCTGTGTTAATAGCAGCACTATTTACAATAGCCAAGATTTGGAAACAGCCTAAGTGCGCATTAGTAGATAAGTGGATAAAAAATACTGTCGTACATTTACACAATGAAATAATACTATGCAACAGTAAAAAAGAAGAAACTCTTCCATTTTGTAACAGCATGGATGGACCTGGAGAAAATTATGCTAAGTGAATTAAGCCAGTCAGTGAAAGACAAATACCACATGATTTCACTTACCTGTGGAATCTAATGAACACAATAAACCAACAAACAAAATAGTAACAGAAGCACAGATACGTAAAACAGACTGACTGCTCCCAGAAAGAAGGTAGGGGTGACGGGATGAAAGATGGTGAAGAGACAACCAAAGAACATTTGTGCCCAACCTTCGGACTCCAACAACAGTAAGGGGATTAGCTTAGGGAAGGGAGAGGGAGGGGCTGGGTAGAGGTGGGGAAAAGGAGAAAAAGTGGGAACGACTATACAGCATAAACAACAAAAATTAAAATTAAAAAATAAAAATAGGGAAAGGGAATATGGCTTACTCAATAAATTTTTTGCACACACTAATCTTGGGGGAAATATTAACATAGATTTGGTATCATGTAGGAATGACTTTATCTGCTGGTGGCAGAAACCCCAACTCACAGTTACTTAAATACCTTGGGGGTTTGTGCGGCTAGCCAACAGGAACTCTGGGGACAGACAGTTCAGAACTGAGACGGCTCAACAGTGTCACCCAAGTGCCAGGTAGTTTCTCTCTGCACTCCACCATTCTCACTGCAGACCTTGGATGCCTGCCGCACCTCATGACCTCAGGCCTGTGTTCTGGGCAAGAACAAAGGGGGAGAGCAAAGGGTAAACCGGCACCCCAGACACACATGCCCCCAAATCTTAACAGCGGTGGTGTCTGTAACTGGAATATTTTTATCTTCAGTTTTTCATGTAATCTGAAGTTTTCCAATGATTGTGCATTGAATCTTATCAAAAATAAATTGTGAACCTATTTTCATTTTTCAGAAAGATTAATTAACCAAGGCAATCATAAATCTCTTCCTAAATCAGTTAGCAAGTATTGCTCTATGATTCTCAGTATTTTGAATCATCTTAAGTTTTATTTTTAACACAGACTCCTTAGTAGATTTCTTCTTGTGGAAAATGAGCTGTACAGAAAATTTACTGTTATGTTCTGAGCCTCTGGGAGCACAAAAATTATGGGTTGGCCTAAAAATAGTGCTGAGTTTCTGAGGACTTTATTTAATGCGTTCAGGTAAGCTGTGTATTTCCAAGCACCCAATTGCAAATGTTAAAAATCATTCCCAGCATAATCTTTCCAGGAGGAAAAGATGTGGGTGTCAAGAGAGAAAAGTCAAACTATAATAAATTCTTTAATATTTATCACTATTTTCATATTTTGATTATGTATTCTGTTCTACCTTAGAATATTTCCATTTTTACCACACAGATAAATATAATTTTTAAGAATTCATTACCATTATAGACGAGCAAAAAGGTTGCTGGACTGTGAAGGAACCGAAATGTCTGTGCTTGAGTTAGAAATAAATCTTCACTGTTTCCTAAGCTAAAATGGTTCCTATGATTACCTTATATGACATGCTGAGGATTTTAACCAGGTTAATTATTTCATAATGTGTAGGCTAGTTATACTAACACTGGTGATAGAAAATCGCTTAAAGTTCAAAAGAAGAAAATGGTGCTTAATTTTGGGTGACAGATTTTTCTTCATTCCTGATCTTCACAGAACCTAGGAAAGCATTTTCCATGTGCCATCACGTGATAAGTGAGCACGCAGCCCTTCAGTAATGACTCTGACATCCTCTCAGTTCCTATGAACTACGAAGGGCATGGGCATCCAACCAGGCTGCGCCCCAGCCCCTAGCATGCCACTCAAAGTCATTCCTCATAAAGAGAAAGACCTTGAAAACTGCTGGGGTTTTTCTCTTCATTGTCTTCTCCACCTATGGGGCTGTGTCTATTTCATGAAAAAAGAGCAATTTGCTATATTAACCAAAGGCAGTTCTGTTATCACTGTATTATTAATCTGAATCCTAGCTCTCTGTCCAGGAGGTCTGTGCTTTTTAATAAGTCACTTAACATCTTTGGCCCTCAGTTTCCCTACTAGTAAAATAGGTGCCATTGTGAAAATTAAGAAAGATCATGATCTATGAATCAAGATCATGCTTTTCACACAATTAGCATTTAATATAGTTTAGCTGTAGTATCTCTTATATCTTCCATTATATTATATTACTATTTTATTTCATTATTAAAAATCTGATCCACTTTCTTTTTCTTAATATTTTGTTTATTTATTCTTAGAGAGGGGAAGGGAGGGAGAAAGAGGGAGAGAAACATCAATGTGTGGTTGCCTCTTGTGCGCCCCCTACAAGGGACCTGGCTCACAACCCAGGCATGTGCCCTGACTGGGAATCGAACCGGTGATCCTTTGATTCACAGGTCAGCACTCAATCCATTGAGTCACACCAGCAGGGCTGATCCACCTTATAAAACTCCTACATTCCTGTTCAGCTTTCTCAAAGAAACCGTTGTCCGTATAAGGTGGTCTCAGCAACCTACCCTTGCTGATTTCCATAAGACATGTTATCTGCATTTGTTATTTGAGGATTTAATTATACACTGCCTTATAAATCATTCACTAGCTTTCCCATGTTCTTCCAGGAGGTGATCTCACTCCTGCAGGGTCTAAAGACTTGCCCTAATCCTGACCAAAGCAGGAGAAATACATGCTGCAATCCAATAGTCCTTATGGTCAGGAATAATTCTGTACTCTGTTCTTTGTATAAATGGATGAGCTCCATCCAAAGTGCTTATCCACTAAGCAGATTTCCCTTCTGGTTCAGCTTCCTTGCATATAAACCCAGGTATCCAGAGCCTAACTAACACCTTTCCCTGAGCCCAGCCTCCTTGGTTTGCACCTGTCACCATCTCCTGCCAGTCTTCTCCCTTGAAAGGGATGAGATATTTCTGCTCAGATGTCCCATTCACAGATAAGGATTATGTTAAAACTGTACTGGTCACCTAAAGTCAGAGTGTATACCCGAGCAATGCTTATTAATACTTTCCTCCTTGTCTAAATTTTTTGGCATGGCCCATCCTCCAGATTAGTCTGCCCTTGATATGCAGGCTTTGCCATTCCATTGTCATAACCTTTGGCCCAAGGCCAGCCCTCCAGCCTGACAAGAGACCACAACAAAAGGTTTGAGATTATACAGACCTTTAAAGAAAGGTAACACAGTTTATACTTTATCATAATGAGAAGCCCTTGAGGGTTCAAAAAGGGAAATGATGTAGGATTTGCCTTTTTGGAAGATTGCTCTGAGTGCAGTGTCAAGACATCTGGACAATATCTTTTCATCATAACCAGCAAACCAGTTATGAGAGGAAGGAAATCCTTAGGGCAGGAAGTCTCAAAGAGGCTCTAAGAGAAAAAGGGCTGTGTAAAAAAGTGATGTTCTGATGCAGACACCGGCCCACAGTGTCCGTGTCATTATGGATGAAATGGGACATTTACACGGACTACCGAGTCCGATGGAGGAAAAGGGACAGCATGGCTTTTCTCTCAAGGGGAGTAAAAGCCAAGGCCTCCACCATGACAGGCCTTTATTGGGTCTCTCCCCCTATTACATGATGGTCTTCATTTACTATGCACAGGTTCACTTTAGTTGGTTACCTTTTACAGAAAACAAAGGAGCCAATGCTGCTAATCACATCACAGAAGAGGGATATTTGCAAATGAAAAGGCAAAAGTGGTTGAACCAGTTACACTCATCCTTGGAAGGTTTAGCATGGTTTTTAGGAAGTTGCTTTGCAGTACATGTCCTCAATTCAGGGTGAGGGAGTTTAAGCAAAAAGCAAGACTCATAGCAGCCTACATCGCAGACCTGATTCCCCACAGGAAAACCTATCCGTGGGTGTGGGTCCTGTGCATCTCCGAGTGGGAGCTGGGCCCATGCCACACAGAACGGTCTCCTACGATGTTCAAGTAGAGAGAAATGCAAGAAAAATGTTACAGAGGTAGAATGAGTACAATTTAAAGATTATTTGAATACATCTGTGGTAATAGAAACAAAGAAGGCTAAATGACTTAAGGTCAAACATCGCATGCCTATTTCTTGCCCCATCAACTTGAGTGTACATTTTTTGATGAGAGGAACTATCTCAAATATTTTCATGCACAGTTTGCTACCCAATAAATATGACCTCAATTAACCAAAAGAATCAGTAAGTCTGCCATGCCATCTGTCCCAGCTTTGTCTAAAAGGAATTCTCTTATCTAACTCTAGAACCTAAGAACCCATAGACACAGACAACAGTGTGGTGATTGCCAGGGGTCGGGGGAGGGGGCAGGGAGACAGGTGGAGGTGAAAGAGGGTATGGGGTGATAAATGGTGATGGAAATAAATAAATAGATCTAGATCTTAAGCTGTGAGGCAGTTTCAGCATCATTCCCATTTTGTATATAAACCAATTCCTGACAAAAGTGACAGATGACAGAAAATGGAAAATCAATCAACTCATGGTTTTAAGAAGTAATGTGCTGATCTTTCTTTTTGTTATTTTTTTAAATATTTTATTTATTTATTTTTAGAGAGAGGAGAAGGGAGGGAGAAAGAGAGAGAGAGAGAAGCATCAATGTGGGATTGACTCTCACACGCCCCCCACAGGGGACCCGGTCTGCAGCCCAGGCATGTGCCCTGACTGGGAATCTAACCAGTGACAATTTGGTTTGCAGCCGGTACTCAAACCACTGAGCCACACCAGCCAGGGCTCTTTGTGTTATTATTAATCATTAGAGATAATTTGGTTGGTTCTCAAACTTCAGTGGGTATAAAATCACCAGGAGGATTTTTAAAAATACATATTGCTGGCCCCAGAGTTTCTGATTCAGCTGGTCAGAAAAAGAGATCACTTTGAGAATCACTGTCTTAGGAGGGTGTTTCTGAAACATTGATTGATTATAAAAATCACCTACAATACTTATTAAAAATATAGCACCCAGGCCCTACCTCCAATCTACTGAATCAGAGATTTCAAGGGAGGTATGCAGGAATATGTACTTTTTTTAAAGTGTTTCATGTGATTCTTATAATCAGCCAAGTTTGGGAAACACACTGCCTCAAAGCATCCTTATGAGGATACTATTATTCTTATTTTACAAAGAGAAAAAGAGGCTTAACAAGCTTTCACAGTAATATATGGCAAATGCTGAACCTTCCACTAGAGGGCTTATGCCCCTGTGTCGGCTCCTGTAAAACGTTTCTTGTATGAAAGTCCTGTGAGCGTCCTGGCAACAGGGACTTTAACTTGTTTATCTCAGTGTCTCTCAAATCTGGTACGATGCACACTGACTGCAGAGTTAGAACCACACCTTGTGAAATAATGCTATGCCTACACAGAATTTTAAAAAACAAAGCAGCTAATAGATTTAAATTTTTAAAAAAACAGGTCAAACAACCGCAAAATGGAGGAAGCAAAGGTCAAATCATCATTTAAACAAATTGACTAGAAAATTAAAGAAAACTTCTCAACTCACTAACTTCTGGTAAGCAATGAAAATTGTAGATATTGACTTTGATCCTGGAAAGGTATTTTACTATGTATTTTATAATTGGTTTGATATTTGCCATAAAAAGATATTATCTACTTATTAAAAGCCTTAAATGTGCCTTACAAATTATTACTAGATATTCCAAGATTTTCAGAAAATGAAATATCACTGTTTGCAGCAGGGTTATTATATACACAACTGTGGTTAAAATGTTTTCCTCTGAAGTGTTGCACAATTAGGTTGAATGGCTTTTTAAATATGCAGTGCTTTAAACTATTAGATTATAAACTTGTGTAAATAATCAGAGCTAACATTAATCACTCCATGGCAATAACACCAGGCCATCTGGGTCTGCAATGCACAAGCTTCACCACAAGGGGGCAGGCCGTCTTCTGTATCTGCATAAGAAACTGATAACCTCATGTAACTTCCTTGAGTTTTGCACCTCCAGTTGTCATTATTTGCAATGGGCAGATTCTAGATGGAAGGGGGACAATAGGAAGAATAATTAATAAAAGAATGATCTCCCAGAGAAAGAAGTGCTTAATTTGGACCATGCCCAAGCAAACAAAGAAGGAACAAGTGGCCTCACAGTTGTAGGGACAGAAAACTGGCTGCCAATTATCTTTCAAAGAGCCGTTTCACAGGGACAAGCAAATTCTGCCAAACCACTGTGAAATTTTCCTTAATACAAGGCTTGCTACCATGTCCTCCTGAGGGTCTTGTCAAAGGCTTGTGTTCCAGGCAGTTGGATGAGTACTGATTTTTGGTGTTCAGCCTCGGGTTGCAGAATTTCAGTGTGACTTTAAGTCACTGCGTCACAGTGAAGCAGAAAATCTGAATGGATTTAGATGAACCTGAGAAAAAATGAAATGCCCAAAGCCGCTGTGCTTCTCTTGCCAGTACAAGCAAACTTTCCTCCCATCTGCCTTCTCCTGCCTGAAGACCCTGAAGTGACCCTTCCTAGAGGGCGACAGTTCTCTTCCGTTTCTGGTTTCCTGACTGAAAATACACGAGTGTGGGTAGAATCACATTTTAATAATAATAATAATAATAACAACAAATTGTGTTTGTTTTACAATGCTGGGTACACAACACAGTCATAATAAATATTTGTTGAATGAGTAAACGTAGACTAGAATATCAAATTCAGACTCTGGTAAGGCATATTATAGCAAGAATCTAATATACCCCAATACTTTCTTTATAACTTTGTTTTCCTATGACTGATCTGATTGAAGACAAGATAATTGTGCTACACTTAAAAATGTTGTATCTAAAAAAAAAATGTTGTATCTCCTCCTTTCTGAATGACAAACTCTTCACTTTCAATTAACTAAAATAAGAATGAAGACAGATTTTCTTAATATAAGAAAAGCCCTAAAGTGAAATTAATTCTACCTACAGCTTACTTTACATTTTCTAAGGTAATTTTTATCAAAGTAATATGTGAATATAGCTTAAAAATAAAACAGGATCAAAAGTCTCATAAAGAAAAGCAATTGTATATTACATTTTATCTCTCTGTTCATCTTACTCTCTAAGCAGAAACACTTAAGTCCTTTCACTTTCATTTTGGTAGTTCACATCAAATCTCAAAATGTTTTTAGCCTGCTATTTCTTTATTTAGCTAGTTTACCCTTTATTTATACACTACTATAATGTGCGGGCATTTCGATCTCTTCTCCCACCATCCATCTATTCTCCATCTTTCTCCCAACACAGTTATATTAAGTTATCGTTAAAATTGTTAACCTCTGTTTACATATTTAGGAATTTATAAAGCCAAGAACTTTACAGTGATTACATTTCCTTTCCCGTAGAGATTTCCTAGCATTCTCTCACTGTTTTTTTTTCTTTCAAACAATTTAACTTTTATAGTAACCTATTTTTTTAAGTTCAGCAGAGCAGATCCTCTATGAAATCTCTATTTTTTCCAGAGACCTTTGTCTCAGCATCTTTATCTTCCTGCTGCAAAACAGGTTGTGTGTCAGACTTACCTCAGGATCATCCTTCTCTGGGTTTTCTCAGCCTGGGCTTCTGGGTCCATTCTTTCTCCTGTTCATTTATTTCTTCATCTTGCTAGAGTTTGTTCTCATCAAACTTCATCGAGAAATAAAAATCATACAGGGAAGGTACACTTTTGCATGCCTAATAATACATATCCCTCCAATGGAAGTATAATTTGACTACTATAGAATACTTAGTTGAAAGTCATTTTTCCTCAAACCTCTGAAGACTATACCACTGCTGTGTCACTAGCACATCCGAGAATACTTCCTGGCACACGTTTGGTACTCAGCAAATATTTATGTATGAATGAATGAATGCATGCATGAGATACCTTTCCAAAATTCTTTTTATCTTATGTTTCCCTCCATATTTCTGTCTTTTTCTCTTTCATTGTTGAAACAGCCCCTATCACCACAAAATACGAGTATATACTGATTTTTTGCCTGTTTGTATTTTTAAAAGAGGCTTTGAAAAGGCTGATTTGAAGATACTTTGTATATGAGTGCTTCTCAAAATATGGTCCTCGGCATCATCTGGGAACTTGCTAAAAGGGAAAATTCTCTGGCTTCATCCCATCCTTAGTGAATCAGAAACTCTGAAGATGGGATAGGGCTGAGAAATGTTTTTACAAACCCTCCAGGCGATTCTAACACACACAAAAGTTTGAAAAGCACAGAGGCAAGACAAAGACTAGCATCCACTGCTTTTGGGTGACTTGGCAGGGAGTGAGCATTCACACAGAGAGATCTTTTCTAGGGCACTGTCTAGTTTCTGCAGTAGGAAATCTTGGGTCTCTTGCCCGGAGAGGAGACCTCTAACCGCTATTGTTCTGCTGATGGTTGAGAACAGGACAGTGACCCATGCCTCTGACATGATAACAAGATGAACAAAGTGACTCTCAGATCTCTAGAATGGCTGAAGTTTTTGAACAAGGAGCCATTGTTCCAGTTCTCTAAGAGAACTGATGTTTGGGCCAGGAATTCAGTTTCCCGTATCTCCTTTCTTAGATATATATCCTTTCTGTAAACTCTCACCACCTGAGGTCACCTGACTGTTTCTCTGTTCTTGCTACCTTCAAGTTTAAAATTATAAACATTTTGTTATATATACATTATTTGGATTATTTCCAATGAAAAAAACCAAGCAGGTAGGGCATAAACTAGAAAACAAAATTCCAGCTCTTCATTTCAGAAGGTACATTTGCACATTTCTTTCAAAGACCACTAGATGGCACTTTATGCTCTACTTTTAATCACTACTCACTACTTTCCTTGGGGGCAAATCTTTAATGGAGTTAATTCCCTTAGCCTCTTGGGGCACCTCTTCCAGATCTGGTGAGAAAATGGTTGCACCTTGGTGACCCAGTCAGTCTTCGGTGATTCATCCAACAGTTTTGCCATATGAGTAGAAATGAACAGTATCTTGTAATTGTTCACCATTCTGTCACAAGCTCCATCCATTTTCACTTTGCCCAGCAAGCAATCTAAATACTAAATTCCAAATTCAACAAAATACAACATCATTTTCTTAACCTAGTATTTCAGTAAAACGTAAGGTTTTACTAACCTTATCGCTCTGAGGATATTTTCCCCCTTGCAATATGGTCCAATAAAATGAAGCTCAAAGTTAAAGGTGTTTCCTCCAAAAAAATCCTTCCAGTCCCATGCAGAGTAGTAAGAACGATCCTTTGGGTTATATAGAAATGTGTTCCTATAAGTTTAAGTAACATGTAGATCAATATTTAATTGCTCATTAGCACATTTATTTTTCCTATTTTCCTGTGTATCTAAATTTTACTGATCCTTTAAGAATCGGCTCAAAAAATAATAATAATAAGTTTATGCTCCATCACCTCTGGCAAATCTTTACCAAAACATCCCTATAGCCTAAGCTGAATCAGGGTCCCTCCTCGGGGTTCTGCATACTTCTCACATGACACTAACCACACTGTCTCAGAATTATCTTTTTTTCACCCTGGCTGGTGTGGCTCAGTGGATTGAGTTCCAGCCTGTGAACTGACAGGTTACTGTTTTGATTCTGGCTCAAGGTACTCACCTGGGTTGCCAGCATGGTCCCTGGTTAGGGTGCATGCAAGAGGCAACTAATTGATGCTTCTCTCACAGACAGATGCTTTCCTCACCTTCTCCCTCCTTTACCCCCTCTCCAAAAATAAATAAATAAATTGTTTTAAATATTTATCTTTTTGTGAGATAAGGCCTTCTTAAAGAACAAAGCTCTGTTGTAGTGATTTCTGTATCCAGTATCTGGAGCACACAGTGGGGTGTCTGGTTCAATTTTCATTGCTAAGCAATACAGGTCTTTAATTGTTTGATCAGAAAAACTATTTGATCCTTTAATGTCTACTTTTTTAAGAAGTCAGCAATCCAGTTAACTCGTGAAGTATATTGCAAGGCAATATTGCTTAAAATAGGGAGCCAGTAAGAAAGAAAAAACTGGAATGTTAGAGATGGCCAGAAACAGAGCTGGATCTTGCGTAAGTGACAGGTTATTTGGTTGCTTCCTGTCCTCTATAATGTCATGGAGTCTCTTAAAATATGTGAGTTAGGTCATTTTGGATTTTTACTTAAAACCCTCACTAATTTATATCTTACTTAAATGACATATACTTTCAAAACATGGAGCAGTACAAAACACCCACACAGTTGCTACAGTTTTCCCAAAATTCAATTGCGTGAAAAGGCCAGACATACAAATTATAGTCACTAACATACAAATTATCACCCAATTGTAACTTCACATGGTGAAATATAAATGTGTTTCTTTTATATTTAAATGTCAGTGAGTTATCTATTATTGGATGTGGGGACTTGAGCTATATTTAGAGAAATGAATAAAGACATTCTGAGCAGAGGTGGCGAGACCTGGTCTCCGCAGAAAAATAACTTTACATTCGCTTTTGTTAACATCTCAGAGGATCAACTGCGACAAAAGTGACCAGATGGCTAAATACAAAGAGAAAGTACTAATGACTCCGACTATGTCTTTTCAGGTGAAAAATGGTGAGCCTGTCTGAGGACAAGACACTAACCAGGCTTCTTGTTCTGCCAGAAAAATTCTTGTTTTCAGTGTATAAAAGTGTGTGAAAGTGACCCAGAAAAGACCCTCTCGCTGGAACGGAGCCCAGCTTCCCTCCTCTCGTGCTGGCTCCCGGTCAGCCTGACAGCAAGGCTGGACAAGAACCAGAACTGAACTGGAGAGAAAATAAATTGAAGAATGTGACTGATCGGGACTTCTGTTTATAGGAGCCTGCCTTCTCAACAGTTTGTCCAGTGTGAACCTGCAAAGAGTAAAACTATAAAATAAAATAAACTCCTTACTTGTTTTCAATCATGTCTTCACTAAGAGACTTAAATAGGCATAATTAAATACTATTTTACTTCATTTCCCTGCATGATGTTGTTTGCAGGGGAAGCAATGGGTGGTGTAATCCCCATTCTGGGATGGATCTCAGTCTCCTGAATGACGGGAGGTTATGTCAGTTAGTTATAAGAATCGGAAAGCCACAGGGTTCAAGTCCCAGTGCTGACATGACTTTGACATTTGGACAAGTCATTCTATGAACTTTCTTATCTCCTGAAATAGTAATGGTAGGAATAATTACTTTACAGCACTGCCACATGAGTCAGAAAGGTGATACTAATAACGGCCAAAATTTATAACCTTGGAATAGATACCCAGAGAGTAATTATTCATTGAGAGTCGGAATCATAATCTAGTCTAATTAGTTTAGTTGAGAGAACTCTTTGACAACAAGCTTTCTTTTTGGAGAACAGAAAAAAAAAAGAGGAGAGAAGAAAAAGGCCTAATTGTATTCAATCATAAATCTTACTAATGTACCAAAAAAAAGTAGTCATAGTTCAACAACTAAAGTTGGAAAGAGCCAGTATTTTTTCTTAGGGAAGAATAGAATTAACAGAAGATCTGGGCTTTCTATTCAAAATATGTGCCAATGAGTGAGCATTCCTAAAACCTGGCTTATAAATTTTCTTTAAAAAGTCTTAAGCCTCACCCTCTCATCACCTATATACCCATGGATGTTACCATGTTGACAATTCTTATCTACGTTTATTGATATTTAATGACAAGTTGAAAATCTATATAACTGTTTTAACAACAAATTTTTGTATAATTTCCCAGAAATTTCAATCTGATTTTTAAATCTTGTGATAAGCAAAACTTATATATTTGTTAAAGATAACTTCATTTAATTTATAATAAATGTTTCTAACAGAAAATTGAATTATCTTCATAACTAAACTCAGTTTTGTTTGGGTTAATCCACCATTTTGTACCCATTCTATAAGTTTCCTTGAAAATAGAAAATGTATAACTGCATATTCTATAGGTTACTGCATTTCTCCCAGTAACCTACTTGAAATTAAAGAGTACCACTACAGAGTACTAATTCAAGACACCAAGATGTTTGCAGAGTAAGTGGAAACTACACTTACCACCTCCCAGCACCAAACCAGATTTATAGCTAAATTATAGGGCAAGGAACCTGAATATCCAACTAAATGGTAGCTGACAGAAGTGTTATAACCAAGGATTTATAGAAGAAGTCACAAAGAGACTGGTAAGAAGGGCAAAGACACCCAGAACACACGAGTCAAGAAGAGGAGACTACACAGCATCTGGTGACGAAAATCAGTGGGGATTCAGTCCACTTGAGAGAGAAGGAAATCTACTAGAAACCCAGTCAGCACCTTCCCAGGATCGAGCACTCCTATTCTTACAGCACAAGTCTGGGGAATACACTAGCCCATCCTCCAACTACTGATGACACCACTCTACAGAGCTCAAGTCCTGCAAAAAGGTCCGCTGGCTGCATCCAATGGGGACATTTTGTGCATTCTTTTTCTGGAGATGCTCTTGACAAAGGCTCAGAAAATAATTGAGCTATATAGCTTTGGAACAGGGCCATTTTTCCCCCTTCACACATACAGCGACCCCCACACTCACCTGGTGATTCACTTGGCCTATCCTTTGACTCCTGTTGGTCCCTCCCTGCTGAGCTCAGTCCCACAGGGAGATCAGAGTGCTGAGCAGAGCTGGGACCTTCAGAGTGCATCTCCCTGGGAGGCCCTTGTCTGGGATCAGAGGGGTATTGGGTCATGTGGCTCTGGTGCAGGGAGCCATTCTTAGCTTCCCTACAAGCTCACTGCATGCCACTACCACAACAGGAGACTCATATGACCTCTCCTACCAAACCCTGGAGGCCCAGCCCTGCTGAACTTGTTTCTGCAGAGGGGCCAGCTGTCTGTGCCCAACCTGAACCTGCAATGCCCTCCTGAGGGAGCTAAAGTAGGAAACTCAGGCAGAGTCTGACTGGTATGGCTCTAGAGAAGGGGTCACTTGCCCCCATTGAGTGCCTGACTGTGCTGCCCCCAAGCAGGAAGCTCACTAGTGTCATCCTCCTAATGCTGTTCACTCCACACTGTCAAGCTTGCACCTCATGGAAACGTCTGTGGATTGCAACCAGAAAGGGCCCGCTCTATAGTCTTCCTACAGAAGGGCCTTGAGGAAGACCAGGCAGACTCAGAGGCTAGTAGATTGGCTAACAGGTGGAGGTCTTTAATGGCACCTCAGGGTGCCATTAAAGCCTCTTTGATCTAGCCCTGGTTCAAAGCTGGAGGAAGACAACCTATGTTCACAGGCTGGCCCTTCACACACACACACACACACACACACACACATACACACACACACACACACACAGTAGAGGCAGCCACAAACAGAAAATTGCATTGTAACTCCAGGCAGGTAGCCAATGCCAGTTACAGACAGTGGCTGACATCACTCTGCACCGGAACCCTGCCCAAGTGGACCCGGAACCAACACAACCAGTAGTGAGCTTCTGCTCAACTAACCACAAAAGCTGCATACCCAAAAGGAGATCCCAGCAGGCAACAGAACCTGCTGGAAATAACTCCACCTCCAGGTGAAGCCCCTATACAGCAGTTCACATACTGTGATCAAGGTCTTTTCTTATAGCCAGCCACTCGAGAGTTAATCCCACTTGTGGAAAAGTCAACAGCATTCAAGACTCAACTCTTACAGGAGAGTACACAAACCCATACAACAGACATTCCTGGAGCACCTAGCTCAGGTAATCTGGAAGACTGCACCACTAAGCCCATCAAGACACCCCAAAGATAAAACCTCCATAGAAGTTTGGGAGTCATAGTGAATCTGCCTGATACAGAGAAACAAACACAAAAAAGCAGACAAAATGGAGTGACAAAAAAAAGTGACCCAAATTAAAGAACAAAAGAAATCCCCAGAAAAAGAATTAAATGAAATGTACCAAATGGAGAGTTCAAAACAATGGTTATAAGGATGCTCAAGGACCTTAAGGGAAGGATGGATGATCTCAGTGAGAACTTAAACAAAGAGACAGTAAACATTAAAAAAGACATAGAAATCATTTTAAAAAATGTAGTCAGAAATGAAGAACACAATATTTGAAATGAAGAGTAAACTTGAAGGAAACGACAGCAAGTTCAGTGAAGCAGAGGACTGAATCAGCAATTTAGAAGACAAGATAACAGAAAACACCCAAGCAGAGCAGAAAAAGGAAATTTTTAAAAATGAAGAAAGTCTAAGGGGCCTCTGGGACAACACCAAGCATAACAACATTCATATCATAGGGATACCAGAAGGAGAACAGAGAGAGCAAGAGACTGAGAAACTGAGAACCTACTTGAAGAAATAATGACTAAAAACTTCCTAACCTGGTGAAGGAAAAATACACGCGAGTCCAGGAAGCACAGAAAGTCCTAAACAAGATGAACACACTAAGACACATCATAATTAAAATTACAAAAGTTAAAGACAAAGAAAGAATCTTAAAAGGCATGAGAGAAAGATAGTTAGTTACCTACAAGGGAGCTCCCACAAGACTATAAACTGATTTCTCAACAGAAAATTTCAGGCCAGAAAGCACTGGTATGAAATATTCAAAATAATGAAAGGCAAGAATCTACAACCAAGACTACTTCACCCAACAAGGCTATCATTTAAAATTAAAAGAGAAATAAAGAGCTTTCCAGACAAGAAAAAGCTAGAGGAGTTTGTTACAACCAAACTAGCATTACAAGATATGTTAAAGTGTTGGGGACCACTTTGTGTGATATTGGAAACTGTAGCCCCTTGAGAACAGGGCCGGGCCTGTAAGTCTCCACCAGAACAATGTGAATGCAGGTGGTAGGCACGACCTGATGCTAACACTGAGGGTTCCTGTGAGAAATCAGGTCCAAAGAATACATTGTATCCTTTTAAGCTTGCTTTGCTTTGTATAATCCTGTTGGTGTAAACCAGATAGTTAAATTGAAAGCATAAGGGAGTGAACTCCTAATCTCATGAATCACACCTTAATGACCCTCTGGCATCAGCATATCTAATGGACCCTGACCTGAGGCAGATCTCTGTGTTTCCTCAATTGTTATCTATAGATAATATCTGTTTTCTATAGCTATAGCCTTAGGACTTGATGAGCTATGCATGCTTGCTGTATATCCCTACACTTGCTGATCCAAATAAAAGCCCTTTCAGAGAAGAGCTCAGGACATTCTCCACTAGAGGGAATTGCCATCCCCTTTTCTGCCAGAACAGATTGTGTCTGAGATGACTAATTTCATCCTAGACTGGGAGAATCCATGGAATGGGGCTTCCCACATTAAAGGAACTGCTTTAAGAAGAAGAAGGAAGAGAGGGAGAAGAAGGAGGAGGAGGAAGGAGAAGGGGAGGGGAGGAGGAAGAAGGAGGGGGAAGGAGAACAAGAAGAGGAAGAAGAGAGATAAGGAGAAACATAGTTTAAAAAATAAAATGTGAGCCCTGGCTGGTGTGGTTCAGTGGATTGAAAGCTGGTCTGCAAAACAAAGGGTCACTGGTACGATTCCCAGTCAGGGCATATGCCTGGGTTGCAGGCCAAGTCCCCAATAGGGTGCACGCAAGAGGCAACCACACATTGATGTTTCTCTCCCTCTCTTTCTTCTTCCCTTCCCCTTTCTCTAAAAATAAATAAATAAAATCTTTTTAAAAATCTATTTAAAACAATTGTTTCATTTAACTGTGAATTGTTTTCTAAATTTCTTCTCTATTACCTAGCACCTTGCACAAGAAAGTGCCCAATTACTCTCTGCTGAAATACAAAACTTTCAGGAAATTTCATGTTGAGGAGACAGTTTTAAAGCTTCTTCTCTTCCTTACAAATTTTCCAAACTGTCCAAAACTCAATTCAATAGTACCTTCCCTATGAAGCCTTCCCTAATTTTTCCAAACACGAGCAATCACTTCCTTTAAAGGACTCTCCTAATACATCATTTATACCTCTAGTATGTATCTAAATATTATATACATTATAATTATTCATTTATCAATAGCTGTCTGTGTTTCCAAATTTAGACATTCCTTTAAAGCAGTAATTATGCCTTGTTTATCACAGTAACCTCAGCTCTCAGGGAGCCAGGTTATTAGAGGGATTATTAAAGTAGTTGAGGAAAAGGAGGAAAGGAGGGAAGACACGGACAGAAAGCTGGGGCTCAGTGATGTTCCCCGTGCAGGAAGTCTGCAGGAGCGTTCACAGACCCCACATACTCCTACTGCACTCCTAAGCAAGCATATATGGATGGCGATTTTTGTCTTACTTATTGTTTTATCTCTAACACTTGTGATAGTTAAGAGTTTAATCAATATTTATTGAATGAATGAAGAAAAGGCATTGGGCCCTACACAAAAGATTGAATAAGACAAATGTCATTTATGAGTTAAAATGTTTACTAAATGAACATTTTTAAATGATTACCTGCTTTCAAAAACTTTCTTGATAGGTCAAGAAACATTTATACAAGTATCTGTCTTTTGTGTTCAAAGCACTATGTACTCCTGTCAGAAGAAGTATATACTGTTCATTGCCTTAAAGGCATACCTAACTAATAAGCAATGGCCTCTTATTTCAGTGTAAAAGACACCAGTGTAATCAAGGCCCTTGGTTACTAGATTGAAAGGCATGGGGTGTTTGGGTGTACTGATCTTTATGCAGTGACCCAATAAACGGAATTCTTGCTCCTGCCTTCAGGATAACTGGAACCATTGACCAGATATGGCAAGGAGAGAAAGCAGCAGGTGGACAGATCTGGATAATCAACTCAGGAGCTCAATTTGATTTACTTTGACCTGGAGACATTATTTGTGTATTTGTTTGGTTGCCAAAGAGCTTTGGCCAATGAAGCTTGTCAGTTACAAAGTATGAGATAAACGTAGAAAAGCAAAACTATTTTATCTATTTTATCTTCGATTACAGCATCATAGAAAGTAAAATTATAAAATGTTTATATCCCATTAAAAACATTTGACAATAGATACAATACTGAATAATTCTGTCACTTTATAGCATTAAAAAACCATTGTAAAATATAATTTATCCATTTAACCAGGGTTAAAAATTTATAATAAAAATGTAAATCACCCATATGCTGAAATTCACTTTTTTAGCCCTTTCATCTTAAAAATAAATCACCTGACTCTATAAATCTATATTTATTATTGTTGTTGCATGTGAATGCAGAAAAATAACGCCATTAATTGGACAGAAAATATTTGCCAAGGCATTTACCACCTAATAGGAAAATAGGAAAGACAGAAAGCTAGTATAAAAGGAGATAAAATGATTCTTAAACATTTGGAAACAACTTCACTATATGCATATTAAAACTACAATGAGACAGCAGTTTTCATCTATCAAATGATTTTAAAAAAATGGTAAGTCCCTGTGTCGGCAAGTGTTGGGGAAAGAGGCACTTCCATTCCATGCTGGTGTGAGTACATATTAATAGACAACATCCACAGAAGGCAGCTGGGCCATATCTCTCAAAATTAAAAATCACATAGCCTTTAGCCTAGCTAATATAGCCTGGTCAGTATTGCACTTCAAAATGGTGTTTACTGGGAACAAATGCCAGTCACACCGAAGTCCCTTTTCTTAATAGAGTATCTTCTATCAATACAGTTATATGAATATGAGAGCCCATCAAATACAAAATTTAAAGTGTGATAAATACTGTTGAGATCAACGTTTCCAAATCATATCTCTTCTCATCTGATCTATAAAGTGTCATCAGATGTGTCCATATTTTTTTCTTAAGTGACCTAGCAACCACTCGAAAAAAACAGACAACGCCCTCCCTCTAACTACACAATACTAAACCATAAATGTTTTATTTATCTTTATTCCCTTCATGCCTAGTACTGACATAACACATCTGAGAACTGCATTACAGTTTTGGTAAATTAATCTAGAGACTGAATAGATTTAAGAAAGGCATGGAACTATTGTTGGCACGACTTTTTAATCTCATGACATCAGTGATTTTACACAGGAGCAGCAGGGACGATTTTTAATACAGAATCAAAGCAGAATTCACCAAAGCAAATTTAAAATAAATCCCCCATAAATACAGCATGAGGAACAGAAACTTGTAACATCAGAAAATCACTTTTATACATTAATGCAAATTAAAGGCAGCCAGAGGTTTGCTGAAAATATTAGAAGAAGGCATATCCTTGTGTAAAAGGCTGTTCATACAGCCCTGATACTTAAAGACTGCACTTTGAATAAGTGCGAAATCAGACTGGCTGGGTCATAGGAACCCTAAAGAAGGAAACTGAGAGATTATGTCATGTGAGACAAGACCCACACGGGACATACAGAACAGAATAAAGACAGGGGAAGAATGGAAACTATTTCTCTGCTACAATAGATAACGGACATCACTAGATCCTTAGCAAAGGGAGTTGGGGGATCATTTCCGAAATCACTTGGAATCCTTTAAAGTCTGTTATATGTAAGCGCATGGGGCAAACACTTCTTGTTACAAAATTGTGGATTTATTTATTCCCAGCAACTCATTTTATTATTTGTATAAGTCCCCAGTGGGAGATAACAAAATAGTACAAGATTCCTGGCTATGTGGTTTCTACCAGAAAAGAGCCTGCCTTGCATAATTATCTTGTAATAAAGCCTATTTCAATTTCAAAAGGCAATGCCTGATACTAACTTAGATTATTCTGAAGTGTTTTCTTTGATAAATTAGACATGACTGATGCTCCTTAGCATTGGAGTAAGGGAGGAAGGGTCAAGGGAGAAGATGGATGTGACTTCCATGGTTCGACACATGCGAACTATGGACTTCTCTGGGAAACTGATGAAGAATCTGTGCTTCCTAAAGATAAAGATTTGCTGCAGGAGAGGAGCCTCTTTAACTTCAACATAGTGTTTTCTGAATGTACTGGATCAAGGAAAGTATTTTTCACATACTATTAAATAACACCAAAAGATCTAATATTTCACAGAAGCTTTGGAAGAGTGCACCACTCTATGATAATTAGAGATAAGGAATAAGGTCCTTAGAATATAATCAGATCCCAAAAAACAGAAACTATTTTCTCCTATCCCAAATGACAAGCCTAGTAAAGACAGAGACGGACAGTTAAATAACTAATATGCAGGAATAGGAACGTAATTTGAAACTATCGACTAGAAGGACTTCTTGAAAAGTCTATCTTCAAGAGTTTGGTCAAGGAGAAATGCTGCCTTGTACTGCTAAACCAATCAGGAGTAAGGAAAAATGGAATGGCTCACAGAAGGGAACAAGACGTGAGTCATGTTGGTTCAGAAGGCACAATCTCAGCAAAAATGCTTTAAAGCCAGAGAAGTTGTTCAAGCCCCAGTAGAAAGTTTCCTGAGAGAAGAAAAGGTATAAAGTTAAGAACTGTTGTGTTGAAGAGCGACTGTTTCATGACATAACTGTGACCATGACCGCTGCCAGACCCTCCTGTTAGATCCAGTTATATTTGGGCCAGAACAGAGATGGCTTCCTGCAAATGTCCTCAGAAACTGTCCAATACCTCCCCTATGCCCCAGATGCCTGCCAGATGGCTCAGAGGATATCCACACTGTCTTGCAGCCTCCCAAGAAGCACCTTATATGTAAGCCTCTTTCTTTGGTCCCTTGGCCCCAGGAAGTGTTACCTAACTCATGTGTAGGAGAGCTCATTGCAGAAATTAATTCCATTTTATAAATATATACTAATAAACTGAACTTACATCCCAATTTGCACCAAATGCCTCAGAATAACAACAAATAGCCTCCACTTTTACTCTCAAAAGTGTTTCAATTTGGGACCCCCTATTTACCGAATTCCTACCAGGTGTCACACATACTAAGCAGTAACAAAACTTAAAAAAAAATAGTGTGTGCCTTGTCATCAAAAAAAAAAAAAAAAGTGAGCAACCCAATTATAGAGGAAAGAATAATATATCTGAAACAATCTGAAAATAATAAAATGTTTTCTAGTTTAAGGTTAATGTCTAGTATAGCAAATAAATTGCAGGAATAAAGCAGCAAGGGGAGAGGGTAGAATGCACTAGAATATTGTGGAGGCAAACGAACAAGCTGGTACCTAGACCCCAAACTTGACTCACTGTGTCCTTGAATGTAAAAGGTGTGTATACAGAGGTAACCTATTGACCCCATGCCGGTGGTCCTTCAAGCTGCCTCTGCAGCAAGGAAACTTAAACTACATTGCTCAAAAGAACCTCTATTTTTTAAGCCAATTTCTTGTTATTGGAATCCAGCAGTCCCCAGCCTTTTGTGGTACCTGGGGTGGGAGGTGAAGGTCGGGGGAGAGAGGAGGCGGAGCTCAGGTGAAATTGCTTGCGGCCCAGTTCCTAATAGGCTGTGGACCGGTGCCAGCTGAGACCCGGTTGAGGACCCCTGTATTAGATGATCAGATACTGCTTCCACATCAAATGTACCCCAAGTATAAACCAGGACTTCCCACAGTCTCTTACAGAGCACAAGTATACCCTATATATAAAATCCTATATTTAAGGTTTTATTTATTTCCCCCAAACCATTTAACTTCCATAAGAGAGCATATTTTTGACACTCAGAAACCAAACTGTAGGACAGTTTTGCTCCGGGAACCCTTTCCCTGTCTAGGGGAGCCTCTAGCTCTTGGTGTCTGCTTCATTTTTCAGCACTGCAGCAGTCACTTGCTTAATATCAGCATCCTAAGTTCGATTTGCTCCCAATGCTCTTAGAGGTTTAACTATGGCAGGTTTCTTAAAAAGTGATTCATTTTAACAAGTCTTAATTCTGAGGGAAGCCACAAAAAAAGCAGTTATGTGCTCAAAAAAGCAGACTTTATTTAACGTTCTGTGAACGAGAGTAATGTTCCATGGGTCACGAACCATGGGTAACGTTCTGTGACCCAGGAGAGCACAGCATAGAACTCCACAGTCTGATTCCACAGGAAAGACACGATCCTACTCAAACATCCCGTTTGAGCAGCAACCCTGCTGAAGAAAAGAGCCCGTTCAGGTGGGCCTTTCATTAACTTCACGCAGCAACTTCAAAGCCCTTCTCTGTCAGGAGTAATTATCTCCAGTTCGCAGAGTAGCACGCACAGATCTCACAGCCCCCTCCAGCCATATCTAGATGTGTACACTGGACAGCACTTCATTTCTAGTACCAGAAACAAGGTCCTGATTTCAGCCAGTGAAGGAAAAGGAGGATATTTCAATTAAACCACTTCGTAAAGAGCTGTCCTTGGTGTTGGCATGCCATTTACTCAACAGTGACCCAAGAGCCTAAGCACAACTTGCAATTAAAAGACAGTGCTAAGACTGAATAAACTAACCAATAAAATGAACAAAACAGTGACTTGTGCAGCCTTCAACACCACTATTGTGTAACAAACCACTTGGCTCTTCAGATAATACTGTATTTTGCTGTGTATAATACACTCCCATGCATAATGTGCACTCATGTTTTTGGCCCAAACATTCAGAAAAGAAATCCTTTAATTTTTTAATTCAATTATTTATTTATTTACATTTAGAAACAAAATCAATTCTCGTTTTCCAAGGTATTATTTTAGATATGGATATCATTATTGCTTTCTAGAGTTACACTTTTGATGCATAGGCATAAAAAATGAAAAACATTTATATAGATACAGAAGTAGTACTACCCATGTCTAATGTGCATCCTTATTTTTCCCTCAAAATTTTGGGCAAAAAGTGAGTGTTATACATGACAAAATATGGTAACTCCTGGTTGTAAAACAAAATATAATATACAATATTTTATTTAAGGCAATAGACTTAAAATACATTACTTTAATGTGAAGTATTCTTAAAGAACAAATGATAAAATATGAAAGGATTTCTAGGATCTAGGAATCCTTTCAGATCCTAGATCCCAGGGTCTGGGGATTATTCCTAGAATTCTAGGAATAATTGCTAAATTTCTACCACCATTTCTTTTAGGTGGAACTGATTTGAAATCAGCAGGAATTAACTATACACAGAAATTTTCCCCAATAGATTATTTTAATTAATTCTAATTTTAATCAAAATGTTACATTTACATCTTTTTTTTTTAGGGTCATGCAATGCCAAAAGGCTTTTAAAAACAACAAAGCAGCTGTGTGTTTTCCTAGCCTGCTGCTTTTCTTGTCCTGTTTGCGATTTTAAGTTTCTTTATATTTACTTTTTTGTCTATCCTTGGCTGGCCTTCTTTCCTTTACTTCTCCAATGTTCTTACCAGGTTTTCCTGGGAGCTTTCAAAACTTTAAATACTATGTATGTCTCTCTGTCTCTTATATCTTAAAGGTTACTAACTTCCTAATACGGTATATGATTTTACTCACTTTCTGTGCCTTCTACTCCTGCCAATTATTCTGTTCTCATTCTCTCTGTCTCTGTCTCTCATTTAAACCCACATTCAGAAGTTTCATTATTACAATTATTCACCACTGCTGAGTCCCCGTATTATGATTACATTTGCTTCCTTTATAAATTTGTGTTTCCAGAAGTTGATGATAACCTCATATTTTTATTTGTTTTATTTCCAACACACCCTAGCAGCTCTATAAAACGCCCTGCAATACAATTTTCAATTCAGTCAGTACTGCCCGATGACTTCTCAGTTCCGTCTGTTTTGCCGTAGAGGACCCCCTCCACCCCGTGACGTCCTGCTCCCATGCAGACTGTTACTCCAGTCATTCCTTGTCTTGGGGGTCCCTTTCGCTGGCATCTTGAAAATTCCCTTCGCTTCTCTTGGTTTGGATCTGCTGGTTCCTAAATCCAGAATCTTTTTTTTTTTTGTCTTAGTTGACTCCCTTATTTTGTTGAAGATATGTTTTCCAGTATCTTCCCTAGGAAGAAGGTATAGGAGATGAAGGTTTGGGAGTTTACATATCTGACAATGGTTTCGTTCCACTATAAACCTAATTAATAATATGTTATATATAAAATATGTCTTTTGGCTTTCAAATTCCTGTTGAGATGTCTGATGTTATGCCATCCTTTGAAAGTAAACTTTTTTCTCTTTAGAAAATTTTAAAGTTTTTTTTGTTTGCTTATTTGTTTGTTCTCTGGTATTGAAATGCCATGATGATTTGCCATTGAAAAAGTCTGTCATTATTTTTTGTGCTAGAAATTTGGTGGACTCTTTCAATCTGGAGTCACAAGAATTTTCCAGTAATATCTAATTGACAATTCCTTTCTATTTATTCTGGAATTTATGGTAATGAGATGTTAAACCTCCAGAAATAAGGTGATCTTTATTCTATATTATTTTGCTATTAATGAATGAATGACAGTTTTATTATCTACCTAAAGATAATGTCTTTAATTTTTTGGTGTTTTTGTTGTTCTCTGCATTATCTCTGCGTCCTCCAATGATTTTCTTGATTTCTGTTGTTTTGTTTTGACATCTCATGCTGAAATCTTTACTCACATATCTAGTGCTCCTTAGCTATCAATTTCAGGATCAGCAAATGTTGATCCAATAAATCTAGTTCACGTTCTGTTTTCATGAAAACCTTGGTTTTTCACTTTCTCCAGAGACAAAATCACCAGGGTCCTGTAGGAGTGAAGAGGTACAGTGACCTAATCAGCTAGCATGGTGAAGTGGCCAGGTTGACCCAACTGCTCCTTTTACAGACTGTTAAACAATGTCCACTTTGACCCCTTTACATACCACTTCATGAACATTCTGCATTATCTGATGTCTCCAATTCTTAAAGCTTTTTCAGGTTTCTGCAAGGAAAATTAACTTGTTTGTCCAAAGTTAAATGGCTATCCCCTCTGGAGGTAAAAAATTCACCCAATACTTACCTTTTTGGCCCTTGGAGACCCTGAGGAAATGTCAGCAGTACAACCAAGAATTGGCTTATGTGCTAAAATTACTGTCTTGAGGAACCCAAGTCAGGATCAATACACTCTGCAATGCAAAAATTTCCTAGAGGCATCTTTGCTGACTGAAGACAGACCCCATAAGGGTGAGTAAAGGTAGAGAAATAAAAATTCTAAAGATAACCTGAATGAAAACTGCTGGGGTCCAGCCTCGGCGGGGTCTCAGCATCCCCGAAGGATGCACGGCTAAGACCAATGAAGCGAGACACCCGGTGGGGTGCCAGAGGACAGCCAGGCTCTCTAGACCTGACTGACTCACCGAGTAAAATCAGTCTTTATTTTTATAGGGGAGGTTACACAATATTCAATACATAATATGATTATTAACACAGAAACGGTTACCATAGAAATAATTTCAAAAAGTACAGAAGGTTTTACAGATCAATCATATTAAATAAAGAAACTGAAATTTACAAAAAGTCCCACAAAGTAACCATATTAAATAAAGGTTATTTTGGCCAAGAGGGTCATTAATCAGATAACCAACAAAGCTATACAAGCACAAACTTTCACATGCTGATTAATAATCAAATATCTACTAAATTTCTATAGATTGATCTAAATTAAAGGGGTACAAGAAGTACTTTAAAAACTAGTTATTGTTTATAGAAATTAGATAAATGATTCTTTACCTTGCTCTATTAACTACATATCTGGGGAAGCTATATTATGTTTTTATGTACTGGGATTATTATATTTTAATTAAAACTCCTTCCTCCTTTCTCCACCTGGTCCCAACAATAACCGCTCCTGCCCAGGGCATGGGAAAGGCAGTGGTTCTAATAAATCTTGAGCTTTTGAATGGTGACTCCTTAGACATTCCCAGCAATGGCTTCCTTCAATGTTTGGCAGCTAGTCTGCCCATAGTTTAATTCTATCCTTTACTTTCCAGGTGGGGGGAGTGGGCAGCATTAGGGTTATTAGGGGCTTCTAATTAATGGTCAGCAAATTATTCCACGCAGAATCAGAGGTATCATGTAGAGTATTTTGCTATAAAGTGCAGGTGTCCAAAAATTTCACCACCTGATGCTAATAGGGACAGGCATACAGGAAGAGATGGACAGGAGATCTGGCCACAGCCGCTTCTGCCTTGCAGACGCGTCTCATCCAACCCAACTTTGTCAAGGGTCGGATGTTGGACAGTCTCCAACAGAAAACATCTGGTAGTGATGTTGCCAAATATAATCTAGAGTGTAATTATACATCTGCTTTTTGACTCTTAAGAACTCCAGGTAATGTTTTTGTCTGCCACTGTAGTGAAGATGTCACTGACCTGGCCTGGCTGCGGTGGCTCATTTGGTTGAAGTGTTGTCCTGTAATCAAAGGGTTGTGGTTTGATTCCTGGTCAGGGCATGAACCTAGGTTTCACGTTCAACACCCTGTGCAGGCGCAGGTGGGAGACAACCATCCGATGCTTCTCTCTCACATTGATGTTTCTCTCTCTCTCTTCTACTCTCCCTTCCTCTCTCTCTAAAAGCAATGAAAAAAAAGTGTCTTGGGGGAGGATAAAAAATAAAAGATGTCACTAAGTACATTGCAAGTAGCCCAGAGTATGTCTGGAGGAATGATTTTCTACTTCAGCAGAAATCTCTTGTGCTTTCAGCCAGAGTCAGACTGATATTAGAGAGGCCACGGTAATTGAAATATTTGAAAATACATAGTATACCTAACCCAATTCTGTAAAGACTGATTTATGCTTAACAAATCTCACATTCTACCCTAAAAACTACTCTGAGCTCAGGAAAACTGGCTTCATATCATGTAAGCATTCTGCCCTAATTTTAGTTCCAGCTGGCCCCAGGATAGAGGAAAGTGAGGAAGAGAAAGGAAAAACAGACTGAGAGAAACAGAGAGAGATAAAGAGATAGAGAGAGAGAATTAAATTAACAAAAGATACCTCTCATGAAATAGAGTAATCATAGACCTTCATTTAAAGACAATTTATTTTTTTAATTTTTAACTACCTTAATAGAAGAATAAGACAAGGCCCTTGCTCACCTAAGGCCTAGAGTTAAAATGGAAACATGAAATGTATATATGTAATCCAAGTAATATGGGGTCACAGAGGAGAGAAATTATGTCCAGCTAAAAAGACCAGAGATGACTTATAGGGGGATGGCTTGAGCTGGCTTATAAAGGGTGCGTTAGTTCACAGATAGTAATAAAAACAAGAAACAAAAATTCCAATTCAAAGAAAAGCAGTGTTTCTTGCAGATGAAGAGATATTTCAATTCTGGGGCTCTCAACATATTAAAAAGTAAAGAAATGCAAAAATATAAGGTTATAAAAGCATGGCTTATTTCAACTATTCAGTTCTGTATAGATGTCATTGTTACATTTTGAAACAGTACTAAAAGTTTAAATTTCAACCCCTTTTTGAACAAAACCTCCGTAGGACAAATGGTCATTTTGGCTGCCCACCATCACTCACTCTCCGAATAGACTCTAGGATACAAAACAAAAGAAGACAAAATTATAATGCACATCCAGAGGAAATAAATATGATCTTAATTACAGAAATATACAAGACAGGTTAGGTGGGGTTTTTCCTTCCTATACCGTTAAGAAATGTTTAAGGAAGTTCTTTTAAGATAAAGAAAGCACACAAAATGGGATTTTTAAAAAACGGTTTAAAAGCATTTCTCTCTCTTTCATGAATCACTACCCTTATCAACTGCAGTAATAATGTATCTTCTCAGTAAACTGTCAGATTTTCTCCCACATCAATTGGGATTCTCCAGCAAAAGCAAAATGTGACTTTCCTTCGAGCGGCAGCAGAAACACCAGATCCTCTCTTTACCGAAGGGCAGATCAAGTGAAAAGGTTGTGCTCTAAGGGAAGAAGCTCATCTTCAACAACAAAAACTTTCAGTAAAATCAGTGCAGACGCCAAACCTGACTATTCATAAAAATCACTATTTTATGTTTTATAAACCCATTTTTTACTCACTACATTACACACAAAATTCACCATTCACTCCCCTCTAGCTTTTTCCCTACGAATATGTTCTCAGAAGTAATCATAGCATTTCAGATGATGTTCACGAACAAATCAGAGTTTATCAGGCAAAGAAATGATCAAATGTGTATTTATCTCTTTAGGTCTTAGAAGAGAATTGGTTGAAGAACACCGGGCAAGAAACTGTCAGAGGAACTGGAATGGGAAAGGACCAGGAAAGTCACAACAACAACAAAGAAAAGCTCTGAAATGAATAGGGTGAAGCTCTTTGGGGATAAAAACAAATAAAAATGGAGAGCCCTGAATCCTGTTTGAATGATGCCTTATCTGATGTTCTATATACATAGGCATCATTTCAAAGTACAGGAGATGAGGTCACAAGTCACCTATATTTTGTCAGCTTAAGTATTTAAGTAATACTTCTTTAAGTAATACTTTTTAAAGTAATACAGAATGTATTTGCTGTTTGTTAGTTTATAGAGGATTTATAATTAGTGGTCATTTTCACGATGTTATTTTTCTCCATTGATGGAGTGAATGTAGAAAGACCAGTACTAGTGTCAAGACCCTCCTAATACAAGTAAGTTTTTTCTAATAAATAGAATTTAAATTACAAATATATACCATCAACTGATGGTCACTGGCACCAATCCAAATACCAACAGGAATCCTCATTTTGGGGTGCGGTGAAGAAGGAAACTTTACTTAGTGCAAAGAGCTCAACAGTCATACAGCATGGTTATGAAAACAGTACTGCTATGCAACAGCTCCACGGTATTACAGCACAGCCATGAGAACAGGAGGCCCCGGAACGGTTCAATTGTAAAGTGGTGAGGTTGTGAAAACAGCACAGCAGTGAGGCTTCTCCAGGGGCCAGCGGGGACCATGCAGCCCTGGGGTCTTTGGTGTTACCCCTCCCACCTGGGAAACAGTCTTTGGTGGAAAGTGTGCTCCCCAAACTCTAAGGGAGCTGGCTTATACAGGAAAAGTTCCCGACCCTGGTGCCTGATTGGTCGTAATAGAGACACTCCGATTGGTCAGAACTGAACAACTTCGATCGTCTGGGGAAAGCCTCAGTCCTATTGGTTGAAATCAGACTCCAGGAACTCCATTCTAAGGGCTGGCTCAGATGGCAGGAAAGCAGTGCGGGCAGGCAGCTCAGTGCAGAGGCAGGCAGCCTAGCAGAGAGGTGTTTCCAGAAGTACAATTTGCGTGGGATGCCCCTGTGCAGAAGTGGTTGCTACGCTGTGTTTTTAAAAATTGGTGCCCAGTTGTCCACCAGGAGCCCTTCTTAGTAGGTGTCTTTTGTTTCTCAGGGTTCACAGTACCATATGTTAGTCTCCTTTTGAGAACTTACCTGTTAGGCCTGTTTGTGTTGGAAAGATTTATTTACTATCCCTCCTAAGTGGTATCTTAATAAGCTCTACCATGGCCAGTGATGGTGCCTAATAGGTTCCTGAGAAAAATATGTATTGCTCAGAAGACACTCTAGACAACACCCTTGATGACTGTGATATACTAATTGCCAAAAAACCCCAATCATTTACCCATTCCCTGTATCCATACCCCTCGTAATGTGACTTTCAGCTCTTCCCACGAAAGGGGTGGAGTCTATTTACCCACTCGTTGAATGTGGGCTACCCTTGTGACTTCCTTTGGTCACTAGAAATGCATTGAAAGTGATGCCATGTCAATTCTGGGCCAAGGTCTGAAGAGGTGTTTTGTGCTTCTACTTAGAACCCTGCCACTGCTCAGTTAGCAAGTCTGGGCTAGCCTCATGAATGATGAGACATTTGTGAAAGGGAGAACAAATGCTGGGTAAAAAAATTAAATAAAAATATCCAAGGTAGTGATAAAATTTGGGTTTGAGGAAATAAAAGTGAGAATTAAGAAAAGTAAAGAGAATATGACATTGGTATATTACCTTGCATTTACAAATCATCATCTTAGACATTTTTTAGGGAATTTGTACAAAGGGGATTAATATTGGTTATAATTACTTTGTATGAATCAGCTTAGTAGACTTTGTGAATATTATGGTTATTTGATTTTCCCTTTTATATATCAAATACGATCTCTTAAATCACTTATCTGGGAGAATAATTAAAACAAGGTAAAAAGAAAAAGAAAAAAAAGAGATTCCTAAAGTAATCTCTCCTGGCAACTGAGGAGGATATGTTTATCTAGACACAAACTTCCTGACTCTATAATCTTGTTGAATGTGATGAGAACTTCAGTGAAAAATGTCTCATCAGTGAGTTGTTCTCTCTGAAGTTAGGGATATTTTTGTTAAGGAGTACCCCCATTTCTGCTCTGAGCTAATTGTAACTTCCTGTTTCTGACACTATATTAATGAAACTCTGGGCATTAGACTAGAAGTACTTGAAGGTTTATCAAGGATTATTGATAAATCTTTTTTAAAAACAAATAATCAAGAAAACACATTATCACGATTTCCAGCAACTTCAAAAACACTACCAGTTTGAAAAAGTGAAAAGTCAGAAGAGAAATGGGTTTTGAAGTATTTTCTGCAATAGCAAAGCAAAAATGTAGTCAAATTTGACTATAACTGATTTGGGGCATGTTAAGGCAAGATACATACTTATCTCCTATAGATTCTCCCTAAAACTGGAAGAGAAAAGAATCTACATCACTGCTTACACAGACTCGGAAACAAGAGTAGAGTTCTAGCCAAAGCAGGAAATGGGCTCTGGTCTTGGATCCTCCATAAGTGGCTATGTGACCACTTTCAAGACCCTTCTTAAAACCATGTGCTCTTTCAATAATGAGTTCTTCTGTCAATTTTTTAAAGCAACAATATAATTCTAGTACTAATTATCACTCTTTAGGGAGTGCTTGGTACATGTCAGACATTGTGCCAAGCACTTTACAAGTAAGTATTTTATCAGTTATTGTTCAAAATAATCCCAGGAAGTAGGTGCCACTATTATCCCTGTTTTAGCAATGAAGAAACAGAGCTTAAGTAATTTGCCTAAGTTGCTTGTGGAAAAAAAAACCAAGATTCAAATTCAAGCCACATGGCTCCAACATCCATACTCATAACCTTATTCTGTATTTGGAAAAAAAGTATAATGTACTCTAGAGATAGTATGTTAAAAATAATCTGAAGTATACTTCACAGTTTTACAAAATATGTGATCTTACAAGCTAATGTAATTATAGTTCATAAATAGTCATGTGCACATGATGGACGACATATATGGCGGTGGTCCGGTAAGATGGTAGTGGAGCTGAAAAATCAGCGATGCTGTAACGTCGGGGCGCAGGCATTACTCATGTGTCTGTTGTGGTCGTGAGGGTGTATACAAAACAACTGCACTGCCGGCCGTATAAAAGCACAGCACATACAACTAGGTGCAGTGCATAATACTTGATAATGACAGTAGATGACTAAGTTACTGGTTAATGTATTTAATATAACACACTTTTCATCATTATTTTACAGTGTCCTTTTTCCACTTACAGAAAAAAGTTTGCTGTAAAACAGTATACCACGTTACACCAGCAGCAACCTCATTCATATCATGTTTCCAATATCTCTTGATTGCATCATTTTCTGGTGCTCAATTTCATCTCTTGTTGTTTTGTACAATGACATGCTGTACAGGTTTGTAACCTAGGAGCAATGGGCTGTCCCATATAGCCTAGGTGTGTAGTAGACTACCATCTAAGTATGTGTAAATATAGTCTATGATGTTTGCATGACAAAATCGCTTAATGATGCATTTCTCAGAATGTATCCTCATCATTAAGCAGCACATGGCTGTAATTATATTAAAATTGTGCTTAGAACTATTTTTCTCCCCTTCTATATTGCTGTTAACACATTGTTCCAGCAGATTCTGAATGGGGTAGTGGAAGACTATCCAGGTCTGAAGGTTCTAATTTTTCCTCTCCATATGTAACTTTCTTTCATGAATTTAGAAAATCTGGTCTCTGGCATCCAAGTTAAAAGATCAAGCTTATTGTTTCAGACCCATTATTTTAAAATTTGTGTCTAAACACAGGAAACCAATGTGCTACCTCTACAAAGTCCCTGTCTTGTTTTTGTTTATTAAGAATTTCCATAAAATAAGAAAATGTTAAAATGGGAAGTTTGTGGGAGGCAGAATAATGCCCCCCCCCACCAAAGATGTTCTTGTCCTAATCTTCAGAACCCATGATTATGTGACTTCACACGGGAAAAGGAACTTTGCAACATGATTAAGGTCAAGGGCCTTGAGATAGAAGATCATCTGGGATTATTCAAGTTCAGCCTAATCATATGAGCTCTTAAAAGTAAAGGATCTTGCCCTGGCTGGCGTAGCTCAGTGGATTGAGCGCAGGCTGCGAATCAAAGCATCGCAGGTTCGATTCCCAGTCAGGGCACATGCCTGGGTTGCAGGCCACACCCCCCAGCAACCAAACATTGATATTTCTCTCTCTCTCTTTCTCCCTCCCTTCCCTCTCTAAAAATAAATAAATAAAATCTTTAAAAAAAAGTAAAGGATCTTTTCTAACTAAATCAGAGAAATATAGTAAAAAATTAATAAATAGAAGAGGAGAAATTCAAAGCAAGAGAGGGACTCGCACTGTTCCAGACTTTAACAATGGAGAAAGGAGGCCATGAGCCAAGGAATATGGTGGCCTCTGACAGCCAACGAGAAATGGGAGTCTCAGTCCTACAACAAAAAGAAGCTTAATTCTCCCAAACTACCTAAATGAGGAAGGAAATAGATTCTCCCCTAGATTCTCTAGAGAGAACATATTCTGGCTGATCATTTCTTGATTTTAGTCCAGTGAGACTCACACACACACACACACAATTTGCTTTGTTTCTCTGGAGAACCTTAACACAATATTAAACCTATAAGTATGGTAATATTTTTATGTAGGATTTGTAAAGACAAAAATATAAAGATAGGTAAAATTTCATTACTTACCATAAGTAAATTTTTTCTTCATTTTAATATTGGATGGGACGATTTAAGCTAGTAAGAGTAGCAGTAACAAGACAACAAAAGAAAAGCTGGTTTAACTAAAAAAAAAAAAGGAGGAGGTGGAGGAGGCAGTAGGAGAAGGAGGAAAGAAGAAGAAATGTGCTGGCTTGTGTAACTGACACGCGGTGGCATAGATCTAGCCTCCGAGATAACTAGATCCACATCTTAAAGATATCGCCAGGGCCCCGTTTCTGTCCCTGTCTCAGAGATGTTTCTCCACGGTTTCTTTCACAGACAGGTGTTGCCCCAGGTGCAGAGGTGGATGCAGCAGCTCCCCCTTACATACTTTCAGACTCAAATAAAAGGGAATGAAAACGCATATTTTCTGGTTATTCTCATAACCGTTCTTGGATTCACAGAAAGTGGTCTGGCTTAGATCAGGTGTTTACCTGGAACCATCACTGTGGAAAGGAGACAGATGTGTTGATTAGTTTAGGTTTCATCTGAGCTCACCACTAGAGCTCCCCCCAAGACCAGTGATGGATAATGGAGGCGGGGAAGCTTCCCACAGGGCGCATGCTGCCTGAAGAAGGTCAAATGGGTGCCAGGCGGCCAAAACAAGAGGTGGTCACTCAGATTGCTTCGCAAAATAACTCATTGCAACTTGGTTATTTTGCCTTTTAGAAAAGCTATTTAATTTTCAAGAATCAAAAATATAGGAGGATTCCTGGAATTTAACATTTTTCTCATGCTAAAAGCTCATCCATAATGAAGAATTTGTAACAGTTAATTTCCCTTTTTGGTTCCTTTAAAACAAGAAAAATTTCACACCTTTCCACCATATTACAATTACCATTATTGCTTTTTGATGGTAATTAAACTTTCAAACTTGCTTTATATCTTCCAAATACTCTGTGATCATTATATTAGCCACCACGTATGGGCCCGCCAGATCCTCTGGCATTCTTTCTCATACTCAATTTAAAAAAATCCTCACACCAGTTGGCTGAAGCAGCTTGTGGTGAGCTAAAAAGAAAGCCACATCCCATTTTCCTTCAACCAGGATAACCAGTGTTCTACCAAGTGACAACAGCAGAGTGCTCTAAATTAAAACACAACAGAAGTTGGATGGATAGTTTTTACTTGTCATGATTCCAATATTCAAAACACTGTATGTATAATTAAGAGAAAGAACTCGAAGGCATACTGACAGAAATTGCCCAATGCTTATCATTGAGCCACAGGGACAGCTAACAATGACTGAGCACCAGCTGCATGAGTTCTTTGCACGCATTACATGTCACTAATTCTCTTAACAACTCTAAGACAAACATTGTCATTATCTCATTTTAGTTAGCATGAAAGATATTGAAGCTTACAGCATTTAAATAATGTTGCTCAAAACATAGCTGGTAAGCACCTGTGCTGAGTTTTGCTAACAATACTTCTGTTATCCCTTGATGACTTTTAATTTAATCATGTTTACCATCTTTTAAATTTTTCTTGATATTGACTTAAGAGAGATTTCTTGTGAAACATTTTTGTTCTCTTTTGTTTTATTTCTGAAGTGCATTTTATAAGCTTTATTTCCTTTTCCCTGGAATTTTCTTCAGGTCCACCTGAATAAAGTAGTCATATTACTTTCATGTCATCAAAACATAGGGCATTAATTTCCATCTTCGTGTAAAGTAAATTTGTAGTTCCCAACTGTTTCCTCGGTCCTCTGTGGAATTCAGGTCATTTAACCTACTCTGTAGTTAAAAAATAAAAAAAGGCCCTGGTGGGCGTAGCTCAGTGGATTGAGTGCGGGCTGCGAACCAAAGAATCGCAGGTTCGATTCCCAGTTAGGGCGCATGCCTGGGTTGCAGGCCATGGCCCCCAGCGGGCCCTCAGCAACCGCACACTGATGTTTCTCTCTCTTTCTCCCTCCCTTCCCTCTCTAAAAATAAATAAATAAAATCTTAAAAAAAATTGGCTAAAAAAAAAGATGTTCTAATTTTAACAAAATAATATTCTAAATTTTATTGTTACATTTGTATTTTACCCCTTACATCTCAGAGCTAGTAGTTTTGGCACAAAATTCCAAAATAATGGAACATCTTTTCCACTTCACTTATAATAGAAGTCACTAAAACTAAAAAACTAACAAAAAGTACAAGGAAGAATACAGCCCCACTTATTTTATTATGTAACTTGGAAAGTAGCCAGAAGTCAGCTATTAATAAGCTCAGGTATAAAAAATGCATGCATAAATTGAATCACCAGAAAATAAGTTTGTTGTACTTTCCTGGCTCCATAAGGTTTTCTCTTAAATGTCACCTCTCTGTATAAAATAAACATGATGCTGTGTGTTACTTAAAATAATAAACACTGACTTTGGTGTGAGATATTAATTTCATTCAGACTTTCAACAGTACACAGAGGAAAACACAAGGATAGAATGAAATTTTGAAAAAGAGCCATAAAAAGCAACTCAGTTGAAATAGCATCCTGTAGCTTCATGTAACCTGACTAGAACACAGCAGTCCAGTTATGTTCCCTCCACAAAGGCAGATGCACTATAAATGGATGGATGCTTAAAACCCGCATCATTGTAGGGGAGCTCTGCCTGCAGGACCCCCCTGGGGGCCACAGATGAGAATAAGTCAACCAAGACACGATCTGCTTGGGGAGGAAAGGTGGCCAGTCTCTCAAAGGGGAAGGGCCAAGAGCCTTTTCCTCAATGGGCTTTTATTAGGTTCATTTTGCACAAGAATACAGGTAAAGCTCATTAATCATTATCAGGCAGTAAGGATCAAACAATAGATAACAAAGAACTCTGAGGGCTTATTTTGCGTCAGGGTCAGAGAGCCATAAAACTTTGAGGAACAAACTCACTTCTTGTTTGGACCCTTATCATTTAATTGAGAGCATTCTAAACAAAGCAGGTTTCATAGGATTTTACATATTCTTCCTTAGGCCTGATTGCCCGGGGAACCTGCCCTTTCCAGCACAGGGCTGCACTACCTTCTGTCATTGTTTCAGGCTTAAGTCAGGCAGGGGAAGTAAGGCAGCCAAGAGATTAGGAGACTTCTAGCAGACAGAATGAAGACTCAGGCTATGTCAAAGCCAAGGGGCAAGGGTCTACCACCCCCTTTTGCTATAGCCCCCCAAGTCTTTCCCTGGGGACGCCAATGATCATGCCTGTCTTAGGTCAATCCTCCCTTGGGGAATCTTACCTGTCACTGGCTAACCTACCAAGCATTGGGGGCCAGGCAGGGTGAAGTAAAAGGGGCAGAGGTGGGACCCGTGCCAGGGAGATAAGCTTTGTCTCCTCAGTGGCTTATGGTCTGAAGGTTGCTCAGTCAGCCTTAGCCATGGGGGATTACAGCTCCTGAAATCAGGCAGGGCGGTTCCTAACACATTATCATCTTGGTGTGAACTATGCTAATGGAGAGAGAAGTGCTTGAAGATAACCAAAAACTGTGGATAAACTTCATAAATCCTAATAAACATAATGGTGCCTTCTCAGGCAGTAAGAACAGTGCCAAGAACGTGGTTGTGATGGTTAATTTTTGTGTCGTCACCTTGGCTAGGCTATGGTACCCTAACTATTTGTTCAAACATCAGTCTAGATGTTGCTGTGAAGGCATCTTTTAGATGTGATTGACACTTAAATCAGTAGACTTTGAGTAAAGAAGACAATTCTTTATAGCGTTTGGGCCTCATCTAATCAAAGACCTTAAGAGCAACGCTTAAGGTTTCCCAAAGGAAAAGCAATTCTGCCTGAAGACTGTAACAACTCTTACATGAATTTTCAGCCTTCCCCATAGATTTCAGTCTTACTAGCCCCTACCATCACGAGCCAATACTTTAAAATCAATCTCTCTCTATATATATATATGTACATGTATATGTGTGTATGTATTGAATATATATACATATACATACATGCATACACATATCCTATTGTTTCTGTTTCTCTGGAGAACACTAACAGAATAGTAGCTTACTGCTCACCAGAACCTCTGAGACTGGATATACAAATGGACAATGGATAGACCATATATAAAACTAGAACTTTGACCCACAATCTAAAGCAACCTACTCAGAAAACCAACACCTTCATCTGCAATAAACAACCCAGGAAGCCAGCATTTTAGAAATCAGGCTTCCTAGAAACCTGTTGCTATCTCTAGTGCCAATCCAGGAAGCTAAATCACTTTCATAACAATCAGCCCCAAATGGCCAGGACTTGGTTAATAATTGACAGCTTTCCTAAGTTTTGTCCCCACTTTTGAACAAGAATCAACCATTAACTCTAGAAAGCCAAATATGCACCCATAACCAATCACACAGGATGCCCCTCCTCAAATTAGCCTGCCTACAACTTCCCAAATGTCAGCAGAAGTCTGATCAGTGTATCTGAAGCCATACATTTTTTACACAATATAGCTTTTCCACTCCTCTGTCTGCCTTTTGTGTTTAGTGCTTTTTTAAAATTATTTTTGAGCATTTCTAACAATGATTTAATGTGAACCATTTGAAAGTCATCTGATAGTTTTAAATAGGGAAATTTTAGTTTCTCACCCATATCAACAGATATTACCATTTCTATAATTCCTTATGTTCTGCTTGCCTTTGAGTCTCTGCCAAAACACAAGTAACAGTAGCTGACTCCCTTGGAAGCTCAGAATAAATGCCTCTCCTTCTCTCATTTAGCTGGTCTTTGTTTACTTCCACAGCCCTAAGGTCCATACACGGCAAGAAATCAGGCTCACCAGAAACCACTGTGAGAAATGACCTGCTTCAAATGCTGCTACCCATAGACAGAATTTCCACACTCTACAGATACAAATAACTGAAAGCTTTTAGTATAAAACAA